>JACEGR010005038.1:0-78568 GCA_014170235.1 Listronotus bonariensis | reverse complement strand
TAGGAGTCACTTGATTATAATATTCATTAACATTATCTTCCATTGAACTTTCTGACATTTTAAATTTTTAAACTTGTGTACACACGTCTGATTGCAAAGACTAAAATAGTTAGACTAAATTGTGAAATTTTAGATTGTAAGATTTTTTTATCAATTTTTCAATTTTTCTTCGCTCCTGACAAATTTCAAGGTCTCTTTTTAATTTATTGATATTTTGGATATGAATAAGTAACAACTTTTCGATTAATTTTAACATAGTTTATTGATACAAAAACAAAACAATACAAAAGACAATATGCAATTTAATAAGTTAAAATACAAAAATACAAAAATCCCTCTCCTTATAAAATAAGAAAATAATATTGTACTACACTAATTATTATTTTTGTATAAATTTTAAAATTTATCAAGATTCTTAATAATCATTAGCTATTTTTTAGCACTTTAATTTGTTAAATTAAAAAATAAGATATTAAATTTTTTATAGATATATAGATAGATAGATCAGATAGATAAATATAATTTTATTACTCCAAAAAGGCACAATATGTACATAGGATAGTCATTATATTTAGTATAAAATAATTGATATTTTTAAAATACTACACATACAATAAATTTTAAAATTTAATAAGATTTTAATAATTGGTATACAATATTTGGTTAATATTTTTAAGTGAAGTGGATCTGTAAAATTTGCAAGTATTATAGTTAATAACATCTTGTTCACATTGATGGCAGTGTAAATGCCCCTCATCGTGAACATGAAAATAAAACAATTCAAGTTTTTCAGAGTAATTGATTAATTTTAGCATTTCGCCTTCTTCAATTTTTTCATTGTAACATTGGTTACAAAGTACAATTATTTTTTTATTTTTGGGATATGTATTGCATAACCTTTATTACAACTACCATATTCTGTTTTATGGAAAGCTGAACCAAATATTTTTTCTAAAGGTTGAATTTTTATAAACTTTGTTAAAGCTGAAGTTGCAGTAGAAGAAGAATAAACCATTTTTGAAATTGATGTATACTCTGGTAAACCTTCTAAGAAATTGAAATATATAAATTGTTTACTTTTACCCATATTAATTCTACAACGAACTGAAATTTTGGAATTTTCGGTTGACGTTGATGGGGTGTTTTTTTCACTGATGTTCTCCTCTTCTGCCGAATCATGAATGGTAACTATCTCCTCCGACTGAACGGGAAGTGAGTCTTGAAGGGGACCAGTTTTTTCTTCCTGTGCTGAGTCCTCTTCTGCAGAATCGTTAATCGCAATTATCTCCGTCTGTTCTTTTAACTCATCTTTGAACTCTTGAGTTTTACTAGCTGATGCTGATGATAAGTCAGATACGAATTCCATTTTTTTTTGTTGTTGTTAAACACACAATATTTTAAAAATTTCAAAAATTGAGTATTTTATGTTTTTAAACTTATTACTGTCTTCTGTCTTCTGTATTGGTTTGTTTTTGAATGATACAAGTCAGAACACAGCTCCATTTTATATTGGTCTACAATCTCTTTTCAGGGTTAATTATGATTTCCTTTCACGTTTTTCAATGTAATTATATGCAATTTTACTTTCAGAATTAATATATTAAAATTATTTAGACAAACCCATATTTTTTTTATTTTTACGTAATAAATATTTTTATTTTATGGTTTATTGAGATATGTGAAATACTCCCATAAATTTTTAATTTCATTTTAACATAAATGTATTTTCAAAATAAATTTCGACTCAGTGTTAATATTGTCTCAGTGTAATGAAGATAGAAAAATCAAAAATATCCCTTCCTGTTTCAAATATTGATACTGAAATTGAAAAAACAAAAACCAAAACATGGTGGTATATTTGGAGGACAATCAAAAAGATGTCTACTGGTTGGTGCTTCTGGCTCAGGAAAAACTAATGCTATGATATCCTTAATAGAACATCCTAATGGTTTGCGATTTGAAAATATCTATCTTTATTCTAAATCCCTTTATCAACCAAAATATGAATATTTAAAAAACTTATAAAACCAATAAAGGAAATAGGTTATTTTGAATATCAGAATGAAGATGAAGTTGTCACACCAAATCAGATTAAAGAAAATTCAATAATAATTTTCGATGATGTTGCTACTTGCAATCAAGATATAATCAAGGACTACTTTTCTTTCGGAAGACACAAAAATGTAGATTGTTTTTATTTATGCCAAACATATTCTTCAATACCAAAACAATTAATTCGAGATAATGCAAATTTAATTATTATGTTTAAACAGGATAATACAAATCTTAAACATGTTTATGACGATCACGTTAGTTGCGACTTGTCAATTCAAAAATTTAAAGAAATTTGTTCAAATTGTTGGCAAGAAAAATATGGATTTATTGTTATTGACAAAGATTGTGAAATTAATACTGGAAGATACCGTAAAGGATTTGATAAATATATTATAATATAAATTAAAATTAAAAATTAAAAATTAATAGTCTTTCGGTCAACATGGATAAACAAGCATCTGAGCAACTTATTAAAGTTCGAAAAGCTGTTAAAGAAAAATATCAAAAATTAAAGTCCGATGTTGCGGCTACTGAATTACAACTGGAAAAATCCTATAAACCACTAATTCAACCGTTAAAACAATTAATAACAAAAATGGACCAAACTGAATTAATTGAACCAAAAGAAGAAATTAAAGATGAATATGAGCTACCATATATTTCCACCCCTAAAAAATCATTAAAATATAAACCATGAAAACACCTCAGTTACCTTCAGAAATGCCCTCCTTTTTTAATGAAAGTAGCTTTAGTAATCTAATAAGTCTCTCAGGTAGAGAAACGCCATTTCAAGGAACAAGCGTTATAGCAGAAAGCCAATTATCTCCAAATGTATCTTTAGATCGTACACCTACAGCAACTCTTGAACAAATAATTAATGAAACAAGACAAACTGTACAAAAATATATAGATCAACCTGGTTATAAAGAATATTTGGAGGATTTTAGTTCATTACCAAGAATTTACATTGATGAAAATATAAGAGATACTGAAAATACATTTGACCATAAATTTGGAGTAATTCATGATTTCGAAAAAACAAGTTTAGTCTAGGTTTAACTCAAATCCCAATTGATTTTGTAGGAAACGATATTTTAGTTAATGGAAGAAAATACCAGGGCACTGTTGGTCTATACGAACTATTATTTAAAAAAGAACCAAAAGGGTATAACACAAAAGATCTTGAAAATTACATGGAAATACTAGATAAAACAAATGCTTATAGAGATAATGAAGGAAATATTATAAAAAGTTCAAATAATTATAAAAATTTCGAACTTTAATTTTACCATACTTGCATAAAAAGGGAATTACTAAAAAGGAGCAAAACAGTTATTTTCAAGACCTCTTCCTCCCAATAGAATTACTAGACAAACTGCAAAATTAGGAAAAGGATTAATATTAAAAAAGAAAGCCAAAGATATTGACTATGTATTTTGGGATAATGCAAACGAATTAGTAGACAGATTAAGATTAATAATTTCGTCTATGTCTGCAGGAAATAATAATCATACGAATGAAATAATTTCTATAATTGAAGAGTTACGAGAATCAAAAATTATTCAATAAAAGTCAATGAAATGTTTAAAAATTTTACATTGCAATAATGACGCTTGATAAATTCGGATCTCATATTTCACATAAATATTCACAAGAAAATTTGTATGCTTATTGTTATATACCATTACAAGTAAAAGATTTTCAGAAAACTTCTATTTTACAAAATAATTCTAAGGTTATTACCTATAAAATTAACGATATAACAAATTTTTGGTTATTTCCTCTAACATCAGGATATGTGGTGACTAGTAGGGTATTCCATTTTTCAATTAAATTTGTTTTAAATGATATTTTTTGGATAGTCTTGAAGGAATAACTTTACTGAAAGGTGATAGAATATTTGTAGTACGATCTTCAGAATCAGCAAAAACAGGAAACGGAATTGTAGAATTGATTTTAAAAACCCCAGTGACCAATGACGAATAAAGTTAAACAAATAATTGTAAATGAATTACATAAACCAGCTAGACGAAATTTTAACCGTAGAAGAGTTATTATTAAAGGATTAAATGATCTTATTCAAATTGACTTAATTTCAGTTATTCCTTACTCTAAATTTAATAGAGGTTTTAAATACATTTTAATTGCTATAGATACTTTTTCAAAATATGTTTGGACTGTACCATTAAAAACAAAAACTGGTAAAGAGACTGCAAATGCCATGAAGAAAATACTTGAAAATATGAAAATGGTCCCCAAAAATATTCAATCTGACAGGTAATACATAAATATTTTTGATTAATATTATTTTTTTATTTATTATTTTTTTTTTTAGAGGAACTGAATTTTATAATCCGTATTTCAAAGAGCTAATGAAGAAATTTAAAATAAATCATTATAGTACATTTTCAAATTTAAAAGCTAGTATAGTTGAGCGTGTTATAAGAACAATAAAAAATAAAATTTGGAAAGAATTTAGTTTACTAGGCAATTATAAATGGTTAAATATACTGGATAAAGTTGTTGACAAGTACAATAATACTCGTCATTCTGTTATTGGTATAAAACCAAGAGAAGTCACAAAAAGAAATGAAAAATCTATTTTAGCTCATGCATATAATCACACAAAAACAATTGATCCTAAAACTGAAAAATTTAAAGTGGGTGATTTTGTCAGAATAAGCAAATATCGCGAGAGTTTTGAAAAAGGGTATACACCTAACTGGTCAAATGAGATCTTCAAGGTCACCAAAATACGCCAAACCAATCCTCGAGTTTATTTGCTAACTGATGTCAATGGAGAGGAGATTCAAGGAACATTTTATAACCAAGAATTGCAGAAAGTTCGTTTTCCAAACATTTACCTTATTGAAAAAGTTTTAAGAAAAAAAGGAAACAAGGTTTATGTAAAATGGCTAGGATTTGATAATAGACATAATTCATGGATAGACAAAAATGAATTAACATAATATTGTATAACAAATTAAACAAATCTATTTTTAAATATATTTATTAATAAAAGATAAATTAATACAAACATTTGTTTTTTTTTCTTTCTATAAAGAAAACCACATAATCATAGTTAAAATATTAAGTATAAGTATTAATAGGAACCAATTAAATTTTTCACAATCATGTTTATTACTTTGAAGAGAATTTTTAAAATTTTTACATTTCCAATTAATTTTAGCCAAAGGACAGTTTTTTGAATATTTGTAATGTTCTTCCTCGACAGAATCATCTGTTTTCCATTGATAAATTTCTATTCTGCATAAATAACACTTAACAATGTCTGTAGATTTTTGAATATTATAAAATCCAGATTTAGCCAATTCTTCAGGGTTAACATTTCCCTTCCAATATTCAAAAGTTAAAATTCTCTCGTCATACGTTCTCATAGATAAATTAATTTGATTTTCATATGGACAAATATCTAAACTTTCAAGACACATCTTCAACTTGAACTAATATATTTCTAATATTTTATCGAATTTAGACCAAAAAAAAAGTATCAAAGGAAGGGGTAACAAATATTTTTTTATTAACGCCGTATAGAAATATTCGGTAATAATTGTATAAAATGTTGTTTCATTAATATTATATTCTTATTGGTAAACAACAGATGAGAAAGAAAGGGTCAGGTATAGTGAATAAAATTATCGATAAACTTCCGATTGAGCTACACATACCAGGATATAGGTTAGTTATTATTATTATTTAAGTAGTACATAAATAATTAAAAAATCTTATAATTTGCAGATTTTGCGGACCTGGTACCAAACTAGAAAAGAGAATAAATCAGGAAGGAATTAATCCTTTAGATAGTGCTTGTAAGGAACACGACATTGCGTATTCAAAATCAAAAGATTTAATTTCAAGACATAAAGCTGATAAAATCTTATCTAAAAATCTTGGGATCGTGTTAAGGCCAAAGATTCTTCGTTAGGTGAAAAAATAGCAGCATTAGGAGTAACTGGTATAATGCGAGGAAAAAGAAAATTAGGAATGGGACTAAAAAGTCTGTTAAAAAAGGAAAGGGCATTAAGACTAAGAAAAACGTATAATTAAAACACCAAAAAAGATTGGAGGATTTTTACCCTTACTTTTTCCTCTCTTAGGAGCATTAGGCGCTTTAGGAGGAGGTGCCGCATCCATCGCCAATGCTGTAAATTCAGCGAAAGCTGCTCAGAAAAACTTGAAGAAACTCAAAGACATAATAAGGCTATGGAAGCATCTGGAAAAGGTTTGGTATTTAATCAAAAAAAGAGAAAAGGGAAAGGAATGTTTTTGGCTCCCTTTAAAAAAACTCCCAATAATTCTTCCTAGACATGCTCTGTCCAATATAGAGCTTAATAAATATGCTAAAATTTTAAATTTACCTCATTTTAGAGGTGTATTTATGAGAAATAATTTACCTAGGAAGATTAGAAAATATGAATGTGGAATCGTTAATTTAGATGATAAGAATCAAAAAGGATCACATTGGACTGCATATATCAAACATGACTCAAGAATAATTTATTTTGATAGTTATGGAAATTTAAATCCTCCGCTAGAGCTTTTAAATTACTTTAATAAATCAAATAATATCATAATGTACAACTATGACTCTTTGCAAACCTATAACTCATATAATTGTGGTCAGTTATGTTTAATTTTTTTATATAATAATTGTAAGTGATAATTAATAAACAGTTAAAAAGTAGCTTTAAAGATGACAACGACCATTACAATTTCCGGTAACGGATCAATTTTAAGTTCAAATTTTAACCCACCAATATACTTAAATGATAACAAAGACTACTTTATTGGTCTTGCTGATTTTGAGACTTTCATGACAATACCAAATATTGAACCGGGTAATAACAAATTTTATATTGATGATATTGTTATAACAATTCCTGAAGGTTGCTATGAATTAAAGGCTATTGAAAAATATATTAAAACATATTTAGATGAACACCATCGTTTTAAAAAATTTATTTGACACTTGAAGGATCAACTAATACTTTAAAGAGCACAATAAAATGTACTCACACTGTTGACTTTACACATGACGATTCTATAGGAAAATTACTTGGTTTTAACAAGAAAATTATTAAAGCAAATACAAGAACTGAGTCTGATAACGTTATCGAAATTTTAAAAGTTAATGCCATTTGTATTGATTGTAATATAGTAACAGGGTCTTACCATAATGGACGTCCAGTACACATAATCCATCAGTTTTTTCCTTCCGTTGCGCCTGGGTATAAAATCGTTGAGTCACCTCTTCCAATTTTATATTTTCCCATTAGTGTCAAAACCATTAACAACATAACTCTAAAAGTGGTTGATCAAGATTACAATCTAATTAATTTTAGGGGTGAAACTATTACTGTTAGACTTCATCTTACAGATTCAATAAAAGAAAATGGTTATTAAATATAAAAATTAAATAAAATAAATCATACCATATCAAATATTATTTATAAAAGGACACCAAAACGAAAACCTATTAGTTCAAAATCAAATATCAAACGATTGACTGCAAAAAATCGTCAGTTTTTAAGGTCTCTAGGATTTAAAGTTTTATTATAATAATGGATATTTTAAACGTTACCGAAAAACTTTTTGTTGACAACTCTATTATAAGCTCCGAACTGCACAGTTATCAACCTTTCGTAACATCAAAATTAGAATATAACGACGAAATAAGAATAGCAATACAAGAATTGGACACTTATACATTGCCTTGTGAAAGTTTCTTATATATTGAAGGAAAGTTAACAAAAGAAGACGGTACTAAGGCTACTAAACTTAAATTTATTAATAATGGGGTGTCATTTCTTTTTAGAGAAATACGATATGAACTAAATGGAGTAACTATTGATTCCACTAGAAATGTTGGTTTAACTTCTACTATAAAGGGATATTTGTCTTTTAATTCCAACGAAAGTTTAAAACTACAAAATTCAGGATGGTTTCCCGAAGCATCTTCAACTATGATGTTAACAACCTTAGGAGCATCTTACGCTAGCATGAATATGTCTGACAAAGGAGGATTCAATGTGTGCATACCATTAAAATTTCTTATGGGATTTTTCGAAGACTTTAATAAAATATTATTTGGGATGAAACAAGAATTAGTATTAATTCGTGCAAGTAATGATTTAGATGCTGTAGTAGGTTCGGATGATACAGAAAAACCTAGAATTGTTTTTGATAAGATCTCCTGGAATGTACCTCACATTAAAGTAGACATTCCACAACAATTAGCTCTCACTAAAATATTAGAAAGTAATACAGACATTCTTATGGGTTTTCGATCATGGGAATTAGTAGAATATGCTGAACTACCTACAACTACACGTCATAATTGGCCTGTCAAAACTACGTCAAAATTAGAATCCCCTACACATGTAATCCTAGCATTATCTAAAGACAAAAAGGGTAAAATAACAGAAGATATGAGTAAATTTGAAGATTGTACTTTAACTAACGTTAGGGTATTTTTAAATTCAGACCGTTATCCTTATCATGATTTACATCTTGATTTTACTGAAAATAAGTTTGCTTCATTATACGAAATGTTCGCGAGTTTTAGAACATCATACTACGATAAAGAAAGAGAACCACTTTTTACACCTTTAGAATTTAAAAATGTTTGTCCTATAGCATATATTGATTGTTCACACCAAAAGTTAAGTATGCAGACTGGGTCTGTGGTGTTACGTATAGAATTTGAAACTAATAAAGCCACAGAAAAGGGCACTTCAGCATATTGTCTTATTCTTCATGATAAATTATTTAGTTACAGTCCTCTTACAAAAATGGTTCGTCAAATTTAAATTCATTGATTAGTATAAATATTTTAATGAGAGCTAAATACCTCATTATTAATTTTGATCTCCTTGAGAAAACAAGTCATCATGAATTGCTCCAAAATCTGGAATGATATTTCAAAATTCCCAGAACTTTCTACTAAATTTATAATTAGATTTCAAGAAAATTTAAACTGGACAATATTATGTAAAAACAAAAGCTTAGCGAGGATTTTATAAGAACCTTTCTAAATAAAGTAAATTGGGATTTAATTTCACAATACCAAGTATTAAGTGAAAGTTTTATTAAAGAATTTGAAACATTAGTAAACTGGGACTATATTTCTACGTATCAAACGTTATCCGAAGAGTTTATAAAAGAACATAAAACACAAGTCAACTGGGAGTATATAACAAAATTTCAAAGGATCACACCAGAATTTATAAATGAAATGAGACCATATATCGAATCGCAAGAAAGAATTCTTCAAATTAATTAATTTATATACATATATTTATATACATTTGTAAAACTTTCTTATGTAAAATAAAATAAATAACTAGAAACTAAACTGTATTTTTATTTTTTATTTATTAGAAAAAAACACAACTTTTTTAAGACCCCTGTATTTATAAAAAAAAATTAAACTTCCTGTATAGGACCGAGAGAACAAAAAAAAAATTGGTATCCAAAACTATTATTTTTAACACCCCTGTATTTACCAAAAAATATTTAAACTTCATCTAGAAGACTCAAAAACCAAAAAAAAATGGTATCCAAAACTGTTATTTTTAACACCCCTGTATTTACCAAAAATATTTAAACTTCCTTTGGAAAACCCAATAAACAAAAAAAATGGTATCCAAAACTATTATTGTTAACAACCCCGTATTTACCAAAAAATATTTAAACTTTCTTTGGAAAACCCAAAAACCAAAAAAAAATGGTATCCAAAACTGTTATTTTTAACACCCCTGTATTTACCAAAAATATTTAAACTTCCTTTGGAAAACCCAATAAACAAAAAAAAATGGTATCCAAAACTATTATTGTTAACACCCCCGTATTTACCAAAAATATTTAAACTTCCTCTAGAATACCCAAAAACCAAAAAAATGGTATCCAACACTGTTATTTTTAACACCCCTGTATTTACCAAAAATATTTAAACTTCCTTTGGAAAACCCAATAAACAAAGAAAAATGGTATCCAAAAGTATTATTTTTAACACCCCTGTATTTATTAAAAATATATTTAAACTTCATCTAGAAGACTCAATAAACAAAAAAAATGGTATCCAAACCTTTTTAACACCCCTGTATTTACCAAAAATATTTAAACTTCCTTTGGAAAACCCAATAAACAAAAAAATGGTATCAAAAACTGTTATTTTTAACACCCCTGTATTGATCAAAAAATATTTAAACTTTCTCTAGAATGCCCAATAAACAAAAAAAAATGGTATCCAAAACTATTATTTTTAACACCCCTGTATTTACCAAAAATATTTAAACTTTCTTTGGAAAACCCAATAAACAAAAAAAAATGTTATCCAAAACTGTTATTTTTTAACACCCCTGTATTTACCAAAAATATTTAAACACCCTTTGGAAAACCCAATAAACAAAAAAAAAATGTTATCCAAAACTATTCTTTTTAACACCCCTGTATTTACCAAAAAATATTTAAACTTCCTTTGGAAAACCCAATAAACAAAAAAAATGGTATCCAAAACTGTTATTTTTAACACCCCTGTATTTACCAAAAATATTTAAACTTCCTTTGGAAAACCCAATAAACAAAAAAAATGGTATCCAAAACTGTTATTTTTAACACCCCTGTATTTACCAGAAAAAAATATTTAAACTTCCTTTGAAAACCCAATAAACAAAAAAAAATGGTATCCAAAAGTATTATTTTTAACACCCCTGTATTTATTAAAAATATATTTAAACTTCATCTAGAAGACTCAAAAACCAAAAAAAATTGGTATCCAAACCTATTATTTTTAAGACCCCCTGTATTGATCAAAAATATTTAAACTTCCTCTAGAATACCCAATAAACAAAAAAAAAATGGTATCTCCAAGTATTATTTTTAACACCCCTGTATTAATCAAAAATATTTAAACTTTCTTTGGAAAACCCAAAAAAAAAACAGAACAAAAATGGTATCCAAAAGTATTATTTTTAAGACCCCTGTATTTCTCAAAAATATTTAAACTCCAGGTATAAGACCTAAAAGACAAATTTTTTTATCCAAAACTGTTAGTTTTTAAACTCCCCGTATGTTTAAAAAATAAAATATTTAATCTTCCTCTAGAACACCCAAAAAAGAAAAAAAAAGAATGACATCCAAAACTGTTATTTTTAACACCCCTGTATTTATCAAAAGTATTTAAACTAACTGTATAAAATGACAAAAATTGTTATCCAAAACTATTATTTTTTTAACACCCACGTATTTTTTAAATTCTCTGTATACCTAAAACCTAGAGACCAAAAAAATTGTCATACAAAAATTGGTATCCAAAATTTTAATTTTAAAGACAAAATATATACACACAATTTTAAACAGTATAATAAGTCCTAAAATATCTTAGAATACCAAATAAAAAAGCTTTAAATATTAGCAGTCAAAATATTAAAATTTTTAAAAAGAAACTTAAAAAATAAATCTGATAAGCATTTTTAAAATATTAATATAAATTTTAAATATAATTTTTTTACCTTTAATTAAATGAACACACACAACACCAGTTGTCCACTTGTCGTAAGAAACTGTAAAGTGAAAGTATGCAATTGCACGGTATACAATCATTAGAATGTAGTTCGCTACTTCAATCCGTTATTTAGCCTTATTTAAGATTCATGCGTTATGTAAAGATACGTATACAGGCTTGGTCGTAAAGGTTAATTGAAACAGTAAATTGTAACAAAATAATAAAAATACGGGCTTGGTCGTAAAGGTTAATGTAAACAGTAAATTTAACAAAATAAGAAAAAAACACAATTCCACGTTTTTTAAACACCAAACGACGTTGGTCCAACCTAATTTAACAAAACATCTTTTGCGTTCGTCCAAAAATAAATGTCCTTCCCCAAATTACCGCCAAAAAATTTCGTTCGCTATTCGACCAACCATTCAAGCGGAAACCATCTTAAGCAAAAAACCAACCACGTTCGGACCCGGACTGCGGAAAAACGTTTGGCTATTCCTACTTAGGGGTATATTTCTTCTTTTTTTTGGGTTTTTTTGACAAGCGAGCTTTTTTTCTTATTTTTCTAAGTTTTTGGAAAAGGGTGATGACTCACCGAGGACCGTCCGCGCTGATGCGACAAGAATAAAGAAGACAAAATTTGAACAGCAATACCATTTTTTTATGTTTCTTGACCCTTTTTTTTCGTTTGAAAAAATTTAAATATTTTAGTTAGGTTTCGCGGGCTTATTTGCACGAGAATCGCTCAAGGAGGAGTCCTATCGAAATGCTGATTAGACCAGACGATGGCACACACAATTTAAAGATGAATTGGCAAAATTTGGATGTTTTTTGGACCTTTTTCGCAGAGAAAAAGGGGAATGAAGCAGAACCGGTTTAGCATAAACTACTAACTAAGGTGTTTACTTTTGACAAATTTCATTAATTGATATCTACTTTTGTTTATTACTTTGATATTTTTTATCGGACGATAAAAAGTTATAAAACCAAAGATTTTTTTGAATGCTATTCAATAAAAATTATTTTATGTTCATTTTTGGCAATATGAATAGAAAGAAATTTATTACGGTTTAAAAAAATGTTCACAAGTGGCCCTAAGTTTCATTAATAACGTTTTTATTTTTAATCTTAGGAAAAAATTAGCAAACTCAAAATAGAATTTAATATGCAACAAAAAATAGTTTTTCATATAAATAATAAAAACCGTTTGCACCCTCTTTTCCAAGAAGGCGGCCGCAGGACAAGGGTGGCGACCCCACAAACTTAAATTTAACTTTACGTTGACCCCCTTGATTATTAAAAATAAAACTGCGTCCTTTCAAAAATTTTACCTCTAATGTAAGATTTTAATGAGCTACACCTCCTTTCTCGTATTTGTATTAAAGCACCGTTCATACTGCAATTTTCAGATTGTATTAATAAATTATAATTTAAAAGAAAAATACTTATATTTTTATTTTACTTAAGGCCATTTTTTTCTGTATAAATGCATGTATTGCCTTTAAAAAAAATGTGTACTGATTTTAAAAACTTTAATCCTACTGATTTTTTAATGACCTTTTATTTTAAAGAAAAAATTACTTGAAGAACAAAAACTTATTTTTAAAGAAGATTTTAAAATCCTAAAGTTACTTACGAAAAGTTGGAAGAAATGACCTATTTGGAAATGGTTATCAAGGAAACCCTAAGACTTCACACCATAGTGCCTTCCGTTGGTAAAAGAGTAACCAAAGATCTTAAATATGGTAATTACTATAACTACTATAACCAAAAACAGAAGGGACAAAAATGTATTGTATATTATTTAAACTATACAAAATGTTTTTAAAAAATATAAGGTTAGATTCTACTACTAAAAACAAACAAGTTTATACCGGGTGTCCCTCGCCGGGCACAGTCCTGTAACTTTAAATTTTTTTAGGATATAAAAATAAAATTTGGTTCATACGTATGTCACATAAAAAAGGTTGGGCGCATTCAGGAGTACTCAGCCGCAAGCGGAGTGTCAAAACTGTCAAAATAAAGCCAACCTATTGGTTAATTTGACAATTTCGACACTTGTAACCTGTTTTCTATCACTTCGGGTTTAGCCTATAACGACCTGAACTTTCCTATTTTAAATGTGATACCCGGTATATTATTACTTATTTAAACAGAAAATGACATTCCAATACAATAACATTACATTTGTCACTTTTTGACATCTGACCTCTAATTTCTTTAAATTTCTTAGTTTCAATCTAGAATCCATGAATGCGATAAAACGACAAATTTTAGATCAAGTAGTCACGGAAAAATAGATGCGACTAAGAGTCGTCTAAAGTTTGCAAAATGGTATTAATGATCATAAGTCAGCATTTTTTGGAACAAGGGTAGCTCACTATAATAGTTCAAAACAGCACTTTTTTACCAACAATTTGGTACCTAACAATCAATAATTTAGTTAGCATTATAGGTATTAAAAAATCCTTATTAACTGTTTTTTTTTCTAAGAGAGACACAAACAGTCGTTTTGGCCTTCCCACTTGACAGCTGCAAACTGAACAGCAAATAGTAAAGTTTTGTCTAATTTATGTCTTTTTTAGAACACACTGGTACTTTCACACTGGTAGTTCAAGCTTAACAGAAAAAAATTATTGTATAAAAATATTTGTTTAGCGTTGTTTATGTTTTTAGGTGACAAATTAATTCCTTCAATGCTAAACTTTAGCATATTTATTTATGGGTTCCATCACCATCCAAAATACTTTCCAGAACCTGATAAATTCATACCTGAAAGATTTGCAGAAAAAATAGATAAACTTACGTATATGCCTTTTGGAGTCAAACCGAGACAGTGCCTAGGTTAGTATAAAACAAAATAAAGTGCATTTCAATGAAAATCAGCCACCTCGTTTAATTCAGTGACTTGAAAGCTTATAAAAATATAGGACATGTAATTTTTTTATTTTTAATTAATTTACTTTTAAATTTTAATATTTAACATTTTTTCTTAAAATTTACTTGCTTTGGGTTATTTCCTCCCTTTTTAACACAAACGTCAAAAAATTTAAATGGGAAAGGAGGTTAACAGTTAATTGATGACTTTATCCCAAAATGTTTTAAATTATCTCTTTAACAGTTTTTTTAAGTGGTTCAGTAGTTTCCCAAAAATACCAAGAGTCCCTGTGTCCTTACTACCTTATCCTGTGGCTCCACACATTAACTTTTTCATTTCTTAAAATAATAAAATATCACCCAATGATGCATTGTTTGACAAATTTAGTTTTTTCTACCATCCAGTTTAGCAGGATCTATCTTACCTCTCCTATTTCAAATGATAAATTCGAAATATCTTTACTATTTTTAGAAAATGACAGTCCAAGTACAATGACACTGCATCGGCTACTTTTTGACGGCTAACTTCTAAATATTTTTAGTTTTCCTTCTAAAGCATGGGTGGCCAACCGGTCGATCGCGACTATTAGTCCAGTCGATCGTAACAAGACAAAAATTATAAATACTTAGGACAACTACAAAAAGATATCGTTCGCTGCGTTGGTTTTCGCTACAACTTGACGAGTCAACAGATATCACTGATACTGCACAATTACTTTAATGATTTCTCGACGAAAGAGGAAGTGCTTAGTATGATTTTCTTAAAAGGAAAAACTCGTGAACTTCATATATTAGCCAGAATAAACTTACTTTGTATAAGGTATTCATAATGGTTTTATTGCTCTTTGTCACTAAGATGAAGATTTTCCAGATTTCATTAGCTCACCACTGCATAATTCATCAATAAGTACTGGCTAGTAAGAGACTAAAAACAAAACATGTAATGAATATTTCTTACAAGATTGTAAATTCCATAAAATGAAAATATCTTTAAAGGCGGCTCTTAAACAGCAATTAAATGAGAAGGAACCAAAAGGGGAATCACGATACTCGATTCGATTAAAGTGAGCAAATCGATGTGCATCTCCATAAATTCAACCACGACATTCGATCGGGTTTACCTTCGGCAAATTTCGTTTTTCTGTTTGTTGCTGAAGGCAAACTTCATAGAATGTCGTGGCTGAATTTATGGAGATGCACATCGACTTGCTTAAATTAATAAAATTGAGTGTAGTGATCTCCTGCAGATTTGGCATTACACACGGACACAAATTCTGACGTAAGGTGGCCGAGTCGAAGCAAGTTTTTGCAAAGATTTCGAGATCTACTAGACGAAATAATAAAATTACTTAGAGAGGGGTAATGATTACCAGCAATTGTGTGATTTATACTGACAATTTAGCATTTTAGCAGATTTTACTGGTAAACTGAGCATATTACATCTGGAACTAAAAGGCAAAAATAAAACACTAACAAAAACGATGAGTGCTATTGCAGCATTTCAAAGTCAAGCAGCGTCTTTGATATTTGAAACCAAAAAGAAAAGATCTTAACAATTTCATCAACAAGAATCATATCGTCACCTTAATTGTAAAACTACCTAAATCCAGTTTTAATATAAACTGTGATACCATCTTTATAAAAAAATGTGATTTTGATGGCATCTTTAGCCTTATTTTATAAGGCTAAAGATAGAATCGCAGTTTTTATTAAAACTGGAGTTAGGTGATTTTACAATTAAGGTAACGATATGGAAAAACATACTATAGGTTAGTTTTGGTTATCAAGTATGATTATAAAAATATCGAGAACGAAACGAGTCCGACTAAATTGATTCGTAATCACTGCCCAAAAAAACCCCGGGTACCAAATTTCATTAAAATCGGAGAGGCGTCCGGTTTGTAAATAATTACCTTTTCTGGTACCTACAATTTCATTCCTGACAGGTACACGGCAGAAATTAAGGCAGTGGTATAAGCCTTCCAAATTGGTTTAAGAGATTTCAAAAAAATATGAAAGTTGGTGGAGGTAATAGGTTATCCGTTTATTAAGTCCATTGATCATATGATATCTATGAAACAGCAACAAAATTTGCAGATACTATCTAGATTCTGGGCATTGGTTTTCAACGGGAAATATCCAAATATGAAGACATGTTTTAAACAACGGCATTCGTCTTTTGGTTCAACCTATTAATGTGGGACAGTATAAAAAATCGGTTGTCTGCGAAGTCGGTTTACTGACGATAGTTGAACGTGACAACTTCGAAAGAATCATTACCTTTATCGACGCAATTATCGTTGCTATAAACAATTGACACCCCATTCACTTTTCACTGCACGCTCACTCAAGTAGGACTGAAACAGATGTCGAACGACGTAAAGATTATGCTTCTTTGTTGCTCGTTCCGCGCTCTCGCTTGCACTTCAAGCCTTAAATGGAACCCGCGAGGTAACGACACATGAGTCATGTTTATTGGTGCGTGCAGCTGGGTCCATCGAATTATAAGACGTTTTCACGTCAATAAACACCATTCTCGCTTGACAGACTCTCATACATTGGCTTCTTTAACCCTCCATTAGTCGCGTATCATTTTATCCCGCCATAGGTCGCGCATATAGATTTTTTCTAACGCTTGGTCGCGTATATAGATTTTTTCTAACGCTTGGTCGCGTGTATAGACTTTTTCTAACGCCCAATTTAAGTATACAAACAATATGTGACAAGTTATTTTTTGAAACAGTTTATTGGGATTAAAAAAATTACAAATATAAAACTTAAACAAAAGTATTCTAGAGAATTTAAACTTAAAACCTAAGTAGGTACTATAAAAATTTTAAGTTTAAAAATGAATATTCCTCATTCGCTGTCATCCTGTAGGTCCTTGCACTTCAAACAAGTAAAAGAGGTTGACGCAGTATGCTCCTTACATAAGGGAATTTTACACAGGTGGCATATATGCTGCGTGAATCTATTTTTTCGAACTGGACAAAAACCACACCTTGGTTTACGTTGCGGGGCTTCTGGTTCTTGGTTAGTCGATTTTATGTTGATGTTTGTACCGGAAATGAAGCAGATTTTCTGTCGAAGTGGCAGAGATAAACAAGTGATAGAAGCTCGATTGGTCATGTGAGGTTTGATGAGAGCTTTGGCTAATGATGTTATAAAGTGACGTCTTGACATAATTTTTCCAGTATTCGTCTTGTAAATAATTTGGGAATTTATAGTCGCTATATTTAAAAGGCTACAAAAACCGTAAAAGGCCAACGATTACTGTATCGTGTAACAGAATACTCTGCTTTCATTTTATCAGCTACATCTACACCACCTTTAGTAACATTATAAAAGGTTATTACTTCTGGCTTGTTCTGAGGAGAATCTGCATCTATTTTGTCATCATTATGAAATGTTGAAAGCATAAGTACCTGTTTGTGTTTTTTCGGTATATATGACGTCAAAGTACATTTATTTTCACCATATCCAAATGCACACATGGTACTATTGACGGGTCTGCGCTGAAAAAGATCTCGAGGAATCTCTCTTTTATTTTTTCTGATTGTGCCTACAAAAGTTAGTCTATTATTTTTGTAAAGGTCATTGGCGAGTGACACAGATGTAAAATAATTATCGGCAGTAATATTTCTTCCTGTTTTATCTATAGGACGTATAAGCCTTTTCACTACACTTGCTGCATCGTTTGGTAACTGATAAGGGCCTTGAGGTTGTTTTCCAGCATATATTTCCATATTGTGAACATAAAAAGTTCGCGCATCAGCAAGAGCATATATCTTTATTCCATATTTAGCTGGTTTATTGCTTATGTATTGACGGAAGCGACACCGGCCTCTAAAAGCCTCCAGCATTTCATCAATGGTCACGTACTGAGCTGGGCTGTAACTTGTTATGCACTTGTTGACAAAAAAATCAAAAATGCTTCGGAACGGAGCTAAGTTGTCCACTTTTGCCCGTTCTTGTCTGCTCGTATTGTCATCGAATCTAATTCCTCGCAATAGGATATGGAAACGTCGTTCCGACATTGTGGCTTGGAAATAATCTGGAGCTGTTCCATCTGTAGCCCATAATTCGTTTGTATTTAGATGTTGTGCCTTTTTGACTCCTGCTAAATATAGCAAACCCAAAAATGCCATCATTTCCTCCAAATTTGTTGGCAGACAATCACGTGGACGTGCGTAAGCGACTCGTATTTCATCTAACTTTTGATTTGTGAACTTTACAATATCTTCAAGAACATTAGTCGGGAAAAAATATTCCAGCAGTTAATAATTTCAGATTTATTTCTTGCTTCTCCCAACACTCCAGGAAGTTTAGTAACTATGTTTTGGCGTCTTGTCTTGGTTAAATTAAGTTGTAGGTGTTTTAGCCAACGAGTGTCATCTTTTCCAAAAAAGCTAGGTATTTTATTGGAAGAGTGTTGAGGTGAAGGCATATGATTGACCTTATCTCCAGATGATTGTTCGACCTCATTTCTAGATGATTGTTCGACCTCATCTCCAGATGATTGTTCAGTGTCTGTATCATGTATACTGTGCTCAGAGACGTCATCTCCTAAATCGGAGTCAGCATCGCAATCGGAGGGAGTTTCCTCATACCACTGTAACCATTTTGCCTCTGTTCTTGGTGACGCCATGTCTGTAAAGAACAATATGATAAACTTTAAATATTTATCCAAAGAAAATGAAATTCTTAACATATGTAAATCGTAGTAAATAATAAGAGAAACACACAGTTTTTTTTTGCTGGTTTTTTTACGATAATGTAAAAATTCACAGATTTTTTTATATTTATTTGTTGCTATTATCAATTTGTCTATATAAATTTTGAAACAAAGCATCAAAATTAAATTTAATACATTTATACATTAAATAGACTAATAAAAACATTAAACTTACCAAAAATATTTCTGTTGAAAATAGAACTTCCAAAAAAAATCACACATGTAAAAGGTCGCGTCGTTAGAATTTTTCTAACACTTCAGAAATGCACGACGAACGTGATAGGTCGCGTGTTAGACTAAAACTAACAATCATAAATACAAAATGCCATTAGTTCTTTTAGTCCGCCCCACCAGGCGGAAATGCTGTGTTGACAACTCTATGAGGTATTACTTGAATCTTAAGAAATTTGATTAATTTATAAAGAAAAATTCTTCAGTGAATAAAATTTTGTTAGATTTTTTCTAACAGCGCGACTAATGGAGGGTTAACGGTTGCAACTTTAAACTACGAACCTGATTTTGCTAATCTAACGGAAGATGTTCAGACTATCACTCAGGCTCACACTAATATTACTAAGAATAATTTTCAGTTTTACGTTTTCTCCTATATTAAAATAATAAAACTATATAATTGTAAACGAATTATCTTATGTTATTTAAGATTACACGAGGTATGTAGTTTGTAGATCGCACTGGGTGTCGTCAGTCAAAACTCGATCTTAGGTCTAAACAAGATGGCCACTTCTGATCTAGAGTGTTATGAATGCGATAAAGTAGTAAAATTTGAAACAACATGACTATTCATTTTTTAATACGAGATATTACTTGACCTTCTTTCCCATTTAAACTTTTTGACGTTTGTGTTGGTAAGAGGAAGGGATAACACTTAACAAGTAAATTTAAACACAAAATTGTGTCCTCCTTAAAATACAAATTGACATGTTTTAGGATTTTTTATAAGTGTACAAATAATAAAATTATACAGAGTGACTCCTTTAAATTGGAATGCACTGTATAAAATATATGCAAGAAAATTCAAAAAAAAATAATATTTCTAACCTTCTGTAGGTCCATTGTCCGTATAAAACATGCTTAAATTTTTAAATTAGAATTGAAATTGTTATACAAAAATAGTACCTATTTCGTGGAAATAAGTTTTTTTGGAATAAAAATATTAAAGTTTTTACATTATTCAACATCGGTTCTGAATTTACAGGGTGTTGTATAATTTTTTATAAACAATTAAGTCACAACAAAAACAAATACTGAAATAAATAACATTTATATCTAAATTAAAACATGTTACTTAAATAAGTATTTATTTATTTTTTTTTGGTAATTTTCTAGAAACCTGCGGCAACTCCGATTTTAACGAAATTTGGTATACGGGGTTTTTTGGGGCGCTGATCACGAATCTGAAAGATTTTTTGGCGGAAACGTTTCGTTCTGGAGATATTCATTATCAAAGTTCAAATTTGAACTAAGCTTATCTTCACTATATTTCCCCTTCTTTTTGCACACAATTCTTGATTTAAAGCTAAAGTGTCACACAATATTTGATTTATACCTTTTAAAACCCCGTTTTTCTACGTTTTTACATTATTTTTGCATTAAATTGCGTGGCTTTTCTTTGATACTGCGACCACCATACATACACATAGGGCTTCATGGCACACTGGGATTGAACTGATTCGAAGTATAGCTATGCAATTTAATGCAAAAATAATGTAAAATACGTAAAAAAACGGGGTTTCAAAAGGTGAAAATCAAATATTGTGTGCCACACTAGCTTTAAATCAAGAATTGTGTGCAAAAAGAAGGGGGAATATTGTAAAAATAGGATTAGTTTAAATTTCAAGTCTGATGATGAATATCTCAAGAACGAAACGTTTCCGCCAAAAAATTCTTTCAGATTTGTTATCAACGTCCCAAAAAACCCCGTATACCAAATTTCGTCAAGTCAGTTGCCGCAGGTTTCTAGAAAATTACCTTTTTTAACACCCTGTATCTGGAGAAGAAAGAATTTGTGGAGCCATGTATCTAAAACTTTTTTCCATGCACATAATTTTATAATATTATCAGTTTTTTTTTACATTTTTAGGGAAAAAATTTTGCAATGCTAGAAATGAAATGTGCCATATCTAAAATTATAAGAAATTTTGAGGTAGTTCGAATTCCAGACCATCAACTGAAGCTTTTGCCCAAACTTGTATTATTTTCATCCAGTGGCATATGGGTGAAATTAAGAAAACGGACCAAAAATGTTGTTCTGCCAACTAAATAAATATAATATTTTAGGATTTAAGATAAAACATGGTCACACTGGTTTACCCACAAATAAATTTGGTAGACAAACAAACCTTTATTTTTAACACGCTAAAATTTAGTTTCTATATTTTGGAAGTTTCTCTAAAAGGTCTGTACAAAATTCTACCATAAATTCCTTGGATCAAAATACATTGATCTAACGTAAAATAAAAGTAGCTTTTAACTTCTTACTAAAAAAATGCATACCAAATTTTGTAAAAAAATCCAATAAATAAGAAATTAAAAAAAAAAACTAAAATAAAATAAAAACTTTAACACCCTGTATCTCGCAACCGGTAAACTTTTCGACCAAGGTAAATTTCGTTACATCGTTGTATTTTGACCCAGTCTATGGTAGCATTTTGTAAAGGCCTTTTGGAGACACCGTGTATATGACCAACTATACCTTTAAAAAAAGTACAGTAAAGGAAATAAAATTTCGTACACTTAGGTTAACATTTTATGTCAATTTTCAATATTTTGGTAAACTTGACTTTTTATATTATACATGACTCCAAAATAAATATATAGTTTATTTTAATCAACTATTAAAAAAAACACTGGCCTAATATTTCAAAGCGGCACCATTTTTTCCATTAATAAGTTTAAACTTGTGGGCATTGATGCAATCAGCATTTGTGCATGGTGAACATTTAAATTATTCCAGGTTTCTTCAATTTTATTCCACAAATCATCACTTTTTGTGGATGGAAATCATTGTTCTTGTTAATTTCCTTTACGATATATCCCCAAACGTTTTCGATTGGATTGATATCAGGGCTTCTTGAGGGCCAAGGTAACAATGAAATGTTATTTTCCAGTAGCCATTCCGAAACTCTCCCTTGCTGTATGGACGGGGCAGTTGTCATGCTGGTATATAAAAATTTCTTGTTCAAATATATTGTTTACCGATGGCAACATAACATTTTGGAGTATGTGTATATAAGCTTGACTATTAAACCTTTCTCGAATACGGTGGCATATGCCTAGCCCTCTGAAAGACATATACCCCCATACATTAACAGAAAATCTTCCACTTGTTTTAACATGTTGGGTATATCTTTCTTCGTACCGTGTATTTTGCGGCCTATACACTCTAATCTGCCCGCTATAAGATTGAAAAATCTTCTCATCGGTAAATACTACCCTTTCCCAAAAATCCATACCAAGCGGTAAATATTCCAGTGCAAACCCCATTCTTTGCTCTTTATTCACACTGCTACTCAATTCCGAATTTTTACTAATACGATTTCTTGCCGTTCTTATTGTCCCAGGAAAATTAGTTTGGTTGTGTGCTTCTACAGCTGTCTGAAATGGATTGTTTTGCAAAAATTCTATCAGATAATTATCTTGATTTTCGATTGAGATTTTTCTTCTACTACTTCCAGCCCTTCTCTCCAATGATCCTGTATTTTTCTATTTAGTTCTGAAGCTTTGAATAGAGCTTCTTGGTTTCCCTACTTGCTGAGCTATTCTTTCCAGAGAAACACCTTCTTCGAGAATAATTACTCTCGCCTTCTCTAGTTCAATTATTTTCCAAAATTAAAAAAGTAAAATAATATAATTTTGAAATGTGTGGCCGATAACAATTTGTCAAGTAAGGTATATTTCCAGGTGATCCAGGTACACAAAAGCCAACATCACACTGGGTAAAATTAGGTGTACGAGATTTTAACTCCGTCGCTGTACGTTAGCGCCTAAATATCTTTAAAACCGCTAAAGCTGTGTTTACAAAATTTAATATTTGGGTTTTTTTTGTGTATAAAGACTGAATATTGAAAATTTAGAATATTACTAAAGTTGGCACTCCCAATTTATTGCAATCAAAATAAATAGGGTTAGGATTTACATTTAAAATAACAAAAACATTACGTGTAGCTCAAAATTGAAAAAACTGACAATAATACCGATACCAATGTTTAATTTTATTAGCACAGAAACCTCCAAATACCTACTAAACTTTGTGAACGCAGCTTTAGCGGTTTTAGAGATATTTAAGCGCTTCTGATGTGGTGTTGTCATGCCTTTGCAACTAATAAAAGATATTTTAAAAATTTGTAAAATTATAAGTTTGGCTCGTCCGATTTATTTGGTATAAAAATGGATGCATGCGCACAACCTTTTAGATATCGAATTTTGTAAATGCAGCTTGGGAGGTTTAAAAGATATTTAATCCTTCGGTGGATGCGCAGGAGCACTGCGCACCGCTTTATTATCTATTTTGCTCCTGGGTATTAAAATCGTTTGTGGGCTCTAAGATCGTTTAATAGGGAAGGTTGCCTCATTACGTTACATATGTACCGCACTGCTGGTTCCTTATTGGTGCCAACATAGCAAACAAGGATGTCTAGACGGATAATGCTATGAGGGCGAAAGAGCGCGATATACAATATTTAAAAATCAGCTAGAATAATCAATAATTTATTAATAGGAAATAAAGAAGTTACGGTAAGAACTGGAATTAACAGTATTTAAAAGTATTTCTTTAATATTGACAAAAAACACAAACTACACTGTTAAAAACTTCATTAAATTATGAGCAAAATACATATGTGACGTATGGTCCGCCATGTTGAAACGCTTACGAGGCAACCTTACCTATTAAACGATCTTGTGTGGGCTCTACAAAATAAAGGATTAAATTCACTCCGTTTC
The DNA here is from genome assembly GCA_014170235.1 of Listronotus bonariensis. Taxonomy (NCBI): domain Eukaryota; kingdom Metazoa; phylum Arthropoda; class Insecta; order Coleoptera; family Curculionidae; genus Listronotus; species Listronotus bonariensis. The sequence continues at coordinate 54,416 of JACEGR010005038.1, read as the reverse complement.
GCGCCATCTATCAGCAAATAGAAAAGGTACTGGTAAAAAAAAGAAATCGTTTTAAGAAATTTCAACGTTCAAATAAATTTTCAATCTAGGACTTGTAGCGCCATCTATTTAAAATAGATTTTCTAAAATATCTCGAATATGTAACGGTTTTATATGTGCAATTTTTGACAATTTGACGCCACCTTAATATATATTTTTATTACCCAATTCGTCTGTATTGCGATTCTCAAGTAATATGGTTTAACACTGATTGGCAGAGAGGTAGCATTTTCAGAGATTTATGTTGTTTAAATGTCAACATTAATGTGAGAATTGTGAAATTAGTACCTTAAATTATAAACAAATGAGAAATTCGTCGTGTATTTAAACGTTTGTTTGCATTTATTATAGTCTACCGTGCTATCACTAACTAGGAAACGGACTTTAAGTTGATTATGGTATTAAATTGTATTAGTTTAATTATTACTTTTTATTTTTTTGTAAAAAAACATTTTTAACCTTGTATTTTCAGATATAAGTGTTTTTTTAAATTATAGTATTTTTTGTATTTTACAGAAAGCCTTATGAAAAAAAATACGCATTTAACTTTATTTTATTTGAATATGGCTAAAATCTATAATTCATAAGAATACAATAGTAGACTGTAAAATTTTAACATATTTTACATATATTCTAAGGCTAAAACTACGTCTTTTTGTAAAGAAATAGGTATAAAGTTTATATAAAACATTCTAGAAGAATTTCGCAAACATGACTAGTATATTTCTAAAAGAAAAAATATATTTATAAAAAAATTTGGAAGTAAAAGAGGACGGATGACGAATGTCCCAGATATTTGTTCTAGTTAGTTCTGATGATGATGATGATGGCGATATTTAAAATGAGTAATAAAAGCTAAAAATTAGGTACGTAAACAAATGAAGTCCATAGATTCGGTGGATGGTTTTTCCTTACAAAAAGTATTTTTAAAAATAAAAAATTATACTGACTTAAGCTTCCGGCAAACAGCGAGCGCGACGTGATAGCAGCGGGACATCAGCGCGTCAATTTTATATGAAAACACGTCCGTGAAACGCCAGGCGGGACAGCAACGTGAGCGCCTTTACACACTAAGCCGGTTTTACAAAAATTATACGAATCCTTTGAGTTTGCCGACTTTTCCCGTTCTCTGCATATGAAAGGTTTAATTTGACTCCATACACTTCGATAGCGTTGGCCCGTCGCCCGTATTTCCGTCTATCGCTAATATGAAAAGGCAGTGATGCTAGGCAAGGATTCAATGTATTAAAACGCGTCGTTGCCGCGCTGCTGTCCCGTCGCGCTCGCTGTTTGCCGGAAGCTTTAAAGTTATTCTACAAACAACACTAAAGCATTTTTTACAATAATTAAAATATTTTAAAACATTTAACATACACCTAATTTTTGTGTTTTTTAACCTTTAACAAAATAAAAAACAAGATTTTAAAAGTCAGCAATAAATTAGTATAAATAGATAGTATTAAGCAACGGTCAGCGTCACACAAATAATGGAGGTACGTCAGTACCGTACCCGTTGGTGTGAATATAATTACCCTGGGGCTCGGACAGAAGAGGTGCCTTTTTGTAAGTCCAGCGACTAACCCAAAATCATTTAATAACAAATGAATTCGACACACAACCATATCGGGTATCCTACGACGAACCGCGGCGAACAATTTGTCAAAAAGTGGGCTTTGGAAAATATTTAAAACTTGACAGTACTGTTACTTTCATTTATACTGAAAGTGAATGTCATCTTCCTTATTTTTGACATCCTGTGTACATCTACACATTGGTTATTCATGGTTATCATTTTTAGCAGTAAAAGAGTTGTAATTGCTTTATTAAAAGGATAAAAGTTACAATTTTTTTTGTTTTTTTAAATTAAATTTGATCAGAATTGCATTCATTTAGTGGTACTGTAGAAATAAATATTCTACACAATTTTGGAGCATCATCGTATTGTCTTTGCAGCCCTGTTAAATTTAAAACGTACAACTTTGTAAAAAGAACAAAAACTGACAAATTTTTAAATAAAACCTTTAAAATCTTGAATAGTCACTATATAACCGACTTTATTATGGTGTACAGGGTGTTTCCTAATTGCGGTAAGAAAATTTATGGTTGCATTCCTAAGCCATTTTTATGAAAAAAGTTTATATAAACATGGATCCTCAAATTCTTCGTTCTAAAAATGTGTTGAACTTTTCAAAAAACCTAAAAATTTCTAAAACACTTTTTAAAATATCATGTGCTAGACCAAATATAAAGTTATTTAGTAACGTATTTATTGTTATTGTTACATATTTGCTACAAAGAAGTTATAACACCTAAGTTTAACAAAAAAAATGCCCTAATGTCTTTTGTATGGTCCATGCCAGAAATATGCAGTTCGGCGGTTTTCATTTTTTTTTATTGTAAACTAAGGAAAGTAACAATATTAAAAAATAAAAAAGTTATATTTTTAAATATTCCATCACGAAAAAATATAAATGTAGCAAGACAAGTCAGTGGCGTGGTCTCACAAATTAAAATTAGTTTACGGCTAAATTAACTTCCTATTTTAACAAATACCACCGCCAAATTTTGTTAAATTTGTATAGGAAAAAATTAGTATATAAAAACCTATTTTTTTAAGTTTAACACCTTGTATCTTAGAAACAAAGCATTTCCGTACCTATGTTTATATAACCTTTTTTATAAAATTAGTTTAGGAATGCGCCCTTAATTTTTTTATCTGTATAACAATAACTTAAGAATAGGTTAATCCAGCTAACCTTTAGAATTAACTAAGGAATTTCTTTCGTTTGGCTAAGTACCAATTTAAACATTCTTACACCATACACTATTTACAAAAAAACTCTATACTATACGGTTACTCCGGTTCTTATCTTGGAATTGCTGGATTTTTTTGCAATACTACTACTGCTTGAGGAACTTCTCTTAATACTGTTGAGATAATCAACCTGAAATGGAATATTTAATGAATGTAAATTATATTAAATACTATTTAATCATTTCTATGATACAAACTTAATAAACGATAATCTCTTTTAAACCAATTTATAATTTAACAATCTGTATAAAAGTCTATAGCTGTATTCCTTTTATGCTCCAGAACCGCCGGGAACAACACCATAAGTGTTCCTTTACAATTTTTTGACATTTTTTTCATGTTGTAGAACAGTTCTTGACACTATTGACAGTTCTAGAGAACTGTTCTACAAGGTAAAAGGAATACACTATATAATGTATTTAAAGACACACATTGTACGTAGGGTAGCGCATTTTTATTAACCTTGCAGGAACCGCGAAAACTAAATCTGATTGCACAATCTCACTTTCGATTCTTGAAACAAATTTAGTAGTAAGAGTCAATCACGGCTAATTGATTCTTTTAGAGATACAGGGTGTTTTAAATTAAGTAAATTTGGCCAGGCACTTATGAATCGCTTGTTATTATGTAGCATTCAGTGGTGTACCAATATTTTTCCATTGCCTTGTATTTTACAGTTAAAATACAAATTTTAGTTTTAAATGAAAATAAAATAAAAAAATCCATTTTAATATTTTGAATTGAAAAGTGCTTGGCCAAATTGACAAAATTTGAATAACACTCTGTATCTCCAATTGAAATGAAGATTGCGCAATCAGATTTGTCTGTGTATCTCTTTAGTTTTCTCTATAACCTGCAAGGTCAACATAGAGGCGCCACCCTGTCATATACATATGTATGGAGCATTACATAGTTAAAAAAATATATATTTGCATATTTGGTGTCTTAGAATAACATGCTGATGCTGAGGGATGTGAATCCTTAGATAATTCTAGGAAGAGAGAGATTAAACCTATGTCCTACTGGAGGTGATTTTTTTGTTGGAAATACCTCCCAAAAAATCCCTAATAGTTTCAGCCCTTGATGTTTAATATTAAGTACTCTACTTAAAGCGTGTAAAGATTTGGCATTTAAAAAAAACATGAAAATTTGATCTTTGCTTTTTAATAAGCTAACTTTTAGTCGACTGCTTAGATGATAGTTCCTTTTCAAAATAGGAATTCAGCCCAGCCAGAATAACACTCTCCCCCCTTGCCGCGGCTGGTATTACATATGCCGCACATCTTACTTTAAAGATTTTTGCTGCGTTATTGAAGGTCGCGTACGTCAGACGTTTACCTGTCCACTTTCGAGGAGTAGAAAAACCTGGTAAAGGATTTTCGTTTTTAGACTTATGGTAGGGGAGGGGGTTTTAAAGTTACTTAAGCGCGTCAAAAAATACACGGAGGGATACCTTGTACCCAGAATAAATACCTCCACCATATATGAGCCCCAGTATACTGGGGCGATCGTAAAACAAAAAAATAACCATCAGAAATTGTAGTGCACTGAGTTGGTTTTATGCTAAAGAGTGTATATTCCACTAATCTGACAATTTAAGAATGACAGAAAGGAAGCGAAGGGCTACAAAGTTGTAAAAAAACGTCATTTTGACATGCTCGAGTGTGTGTGTGTGTTTTTTTTTTTTTATTTTGAAGAAGTTTTGAGACAATGTCCGAAAAAATTTCATAGTAAAATTAATTAATGGTCGAATATCTCAAGAACTGTTGGTCTTAGCGATTCGATTATTAGGAGCTTTTTTGTAGGACAATAAATTTTTGACAACTTTAACAACTGATATTTATTTATTTTTGCTCCTGTCATTTATGAAAAAATGGCAGAAAAACGAGAATTTAATGAAAAAAATAGGTAAGTAACCCGTACAACCTCGCCAGTGTAAGTTGCAACTTTGCCCCCGAACACCTTTGTGGATTATTTAATTTAAAAAATAATCTTTGGGCGAGACGATAACATACAATTCTGCTAATATAAGTTATAAAAATCAAAGTTTACGTGTTTTTTTAATAAAAATCTTAACATGCTTTGAGCAAGTTCTTAATATTAATATATGGTCGAAACTTTCAGGGATTTTTTTGGGGGTATTTTTAGTATAATTCCACGATGGGACCGAAAGAAAATCCCTTTTCCCACATATTTTAGCTATTTAGATATAAAATGGTAAAGTCTAAAAATATTTTTTTGTTTTTATAATACTTGTTCTACTCCTCAAGATGTTTTAATCAAGTTTTAGTACAGAGCCACTGTGCATTAAGAGATACTTTCTGATTCATAACTTTATTTTTATTTCTTTCAGTGGCAGTGGCGTTCAAGTGGGCTTAGGACTAAATATTAAAAACGTATAGAACAATATCACTATTTCTTGCTTCAAAAAAATTTGGTATCTCGATTTTTCATCCGAATCAATGTTAATATAGAATTGCAAAAATATATTTACATATCAAGAGACTCAGTTCTTACCTGTTTGTCTATAGCTCTAAACTGCCAAGACCAGTTTGCTCTGTACAAGAAGGGTCTGAGATCAAACCTGTTGTCGTCCGGACTATAGCATTCTGCATGGTAAGATGGAGTCAGCACTTGTCATTTTATGGCGATTAATTGCGTAACATCTGAAATTTATTAGTTGCTGTGAATAAAGGTAGTATTTTTAAACCTGTTTAGAACAACACGAACCTCACAGAACACTATAAAATAAAAACTAATTTTCGCATCTTCTGTTTTATGTTTGGACTAAATTTTGGTGTAATTTTAGTTTTAGTACTAGTTTTAACTTAATACTAAATAATAGCAAAGACAATTGTAGTTTCACTTTAGACACCCAGAACAATGCTAAATTTTTGGTCATCAGCTTGGACGCTCGCTTCAGTGGAATTTATGAAGCGGGTATCCATCGAGTACACACTTAAACAGTACGTATAATTTGCCGCTTCCTAAATTCAGCCAAGCCAGCGCCCAAACTAATGACCAAAAATTTGGCATTGTTCTGGGAGTCTATAGTGAAACTACAATTGTCTTTGATATATAATCAAGTCAATGAACCTGTATAATGGCAATCGCTGAAAGTTCTCAGAAACAGTTTCTATCTTAATTTTTTTATGTTATTTAAAATCAGCAACCTCTTAAGGGGGAAAATAATTATTTTTATTTTTTAAACAATACGAATGTTATTTATACAGGTTGTTCAAAAACTCTTCGGACATACTTCAGCTTTAGAGGGTAAATCTTTAACAAAAAAATAAGAAAAACACTTCATATGAACATATTATGTCCTATATATCCTACTTTTGGAACTAGAGGTTGTTAAAATTTAGGATAAACAAAAGTTTTTTACAGTAATTTTTTTATCGATACCGATATTTTTAGGAAATTTGGAAGACGTCTTTTATGAATCAAAGGACATTTTTTGACGTACAAGAAAAATAATTTTTTGGCAGTATCGTCCGTGAGAGATTCTTCAAATAATTTTTAAGAAAAAAATATACGCTACTGCCTTTTCCCCAAAACAAAAAATATATATTATTTTAAATTCCCGTTAGGATTAAAACAAATTTGGTCTCTTTCGTTTCTCGGTATGGTCAAATCGCTATCTATTAAATATTTGGTAGTCATGTTAAGAGTACTTAGTTTTGCTTTAACAACACAGGGCCACAAAATAGTGGTATGCGCTGGGTATTGGACAAAGATTTTCTGACATATTTTTGCCGCTGAACTCGACACTGAAGTCAAAAATAGAGGTCAAACTGCAAAAACATAATTGTGGGGGCACTAGCAATTTTTTTCATTCAAAGGAGTTTTGTAGTACTTTATTTTAACGGCCCTTTAATACTCCATTTAACGCCACTTTGTTTTTAAAAATCAGACCAGCCGTTCCAGACCTACAACGATTTGAAATTTGGCTTAAATACTAAACAAACAATACGGTTTTAATGGTATTGGCTTGTAAGTCTGGAACGGCTGGGCCGATTTTTAAAAACAAAGTGGCGTAAGACACAGTATCAAAGGCCCGTTAAAATAAGTGTTACATAACCCCATTTTCAATAAAAAAATTACTGGTGCCCCCTTGGCTCTGCAATTAGGTTTTTGCAATTTGACCTGTAGTTTTGACTTGTGTCAAAATTTACTTATTTAAGTCCTCACCAATATAAACGTCAAAAGTTTAAATGGTTTAAATGAGAAAGGGGTCAAGTGGTACATCATTTAAAGCTCTGACGAGTACTTTATAACCCTATAATATAAAGTCAATATCTTCACCTACTACAAAATGGCTGTACTTTAAAAATTACCCAAATGCCTAATTGGGATGGACGTATTTCGGAAAATAATAAAGTAAGATGTACTTAATGTGGTATTTTCTTAAAGCTGTTTTAAAGATATTTTAATTGACAATATAATATACAGGGTGCTTCATTATTAAAAATATACACTTTTTATCCTACCCTGTATATTATCACTAGTATTACCATTAAAAGATTTTTAAAAGAGCTTTAAGAAAATACAACATTTAACTTTATTAGTTTCGAAAATACGACCATCCCAATAAGATATTTGGTTAATATTTAAAGTTCCGCCATTTTGTAGTAGGTAGTAGTATTGGCTTTATATTCTAGGGTTATAAAGTACTCGTCAGGAGCTTTAAAAATGATGTACAACTTGACCCCTTTTCCATTAAAACTTTTTGACGTTTGTTTTGTTGAGGGGAGAGAATAACCCTGAACAAGTAAATTCTGACACAAAAATATGTCCCCCTAAAAATAAAAATTGACGTGTTTTAAGATTTTTTATTAGTGTACAAATAACGGAATTATGAAGGGTGGCTCGTTTTAACTGGAATGCACTGTATGAACTAAACATTGATGTATTGCAATCCTTCTCCAAGGAAAATAATTTTGATTTAAAGATAATATTTACTGTAAAGTTAAAATATTAGCGATATTAAATGACCATGACAAGAAATGTTTTGTATTATTTATTTACGCAAAAACCGTACATTGTTTAAAAATGTATATATTAAATTTGTTTAAAACTATACAGAAATTTGATAAAGTATTTTTTATTTTAGGAAAACGCAGTGTCGTACATTTTTTCCGGAAAAATATTTACCGTATATACCTCAATATTTCATTTGATGCTTAAAAGATTTCTTTTAAATGTCTTAATAATATCTGAATTGATATAAAAGTTATGATAATTTTTAATTTAACATCCAGTAGTTTTTGATTTTTGTAACATTAAAGTTTGTCGCGAGAGTTTTTGGACACCAATAACATATATATTGTTTAAACAATACAAATAAGTATTTCCCCTTCTGAGAGGTTTTCTATTTTAAATCTAATAAAAAAACAAAAAGTTAAAAAAAGTTTATTAAAATAGGAGCTGTTTCTGAGGACTTCCAGAGAAAAATCTTCACTGGCGCGACTATTAAGGAAAAGTATTAATTGCGCGTGTGCGATAAAAAGTTTAGAGCCAAAAAATTGGACACATCGGTTTTTTATTTATTTTAGAAATTATTAAAAAACTTTTTTGGCAAGGACCTCTGCTTATGGAGGTACCTAAAATTCAATAATGATATCCGGCTCATGGGCGTCGGTCGGGGAGATAATTAATAAACATTAAATTAAAATATCAAAAAATGAGGTTAGTTAGCTCGATACCTAAGAAAAATACTTTAAAAAGATGTTCAGAATTTAAGGCCGATAGGCAAAATTTTAAATAGGAGTGGTAGCATCCAAAAATGCCGGCTGGTGCTACTTTCCAAAATGTTTAAATAAAACACTACTCACCTAAAGAAATGTTTCACTTTTTCCGAAACCTGTTTAGGAGTACAAGTGTCTGACCAAGTTTGGACTAACTTGCAATACATTGAATAAGGGCCGCAGTTTTCTATTTTTCTTAATCTACCAAACTGACTAAGCTCATTGTAAGTCATTCCATATCCTGCTCGTCTGTTTGAGCAATTTTACCTTGAACCAATGGCTAAAAACAAGTAAAAACACTAGTTAATGGTTCACAGAAAACCACCCTACGCCAAAATATTGAGATTTGACCTATACCTACATATATCCAAAAGTTAATTAGAAGGAAGATACAGGGTATTAAAGTGAAAAAATATTTTTGATCTATTTCGATACTTTTTAATACGTTTTAAATCGTCTTCTTGGTATCCAGGGATTTTTTAACATGAGGATCTAAGGAAGAGCGCACACCAAATTGGCGTCGCAAATAGCAGTAGCGTCTAGCATGCTACTTCAAATGGAACCAACGCAAACAAATGAATTAGCGCACATCTAAGTGGGGTGGCATGCTGCATGCCACATCACTTTGTTGTGCGCTACTTCATTTCTTTGCATTGGTTCTATAGAAAGTAACATGCTAGATGCATGCTAGTTGCTTTTTGCTACTTGCCACGCCACTTTGGTGTGCGCTCTGCCTAACATATTTTTTTATGTGTAAGGTAGAGGGGACTAGCTACACTATTTAAATTTCTCTAAAAGTCCCAACTTTTTGTGCTTCTCTGTATGTACCATTTAAGTAGATCAGTAAATTTCCCTATTTTTATAACACAAAAAAATCGGTTGTCTGCAAAGTAGGTTTACTGACGATAGTTGAACGTGACAACGTTGAAAGAATCATTAACTTTAACGCCGCAATTATCGTTTCTATAAACAATTGACACCACATTCACTTTTCACTGGTAGCTCACTCAAGTAGAAGAGAAACAAATGTCGAACGACGCGAAGATTGTGCCTCTTTACCACTCGTTCCGCGCTCTCGCTTGCACTTCAAGCCTTAAATGGAACGCGCGTGTTAACGCCGCACGAGTCACGTTTCTTGGTGCGTGCAGCCGGGTCCATCGAATTATAAGACGTTGTCATGTCAAAAAGGTATACCTTGTTAGAATGACTCTGAGCACACGTTTTCAAGATATTTGCATTTAAGTAGTTTGGTGCTACAAAAAAGTATATGGAAGAATTCAGTGGGGGCCAAATTAAACTTGCACAGTTTTTAACTAATAATAACTTTTTATCTGTTGTTCCCATTTTTTTATTTTTAATAGGCCAATAGGTAGATGTGTTTTCTCTAGGTTTGCTAATTTTGGTCAAATAGATTCAAACAGGACTAGACTTACGGAACTTTTTTCCAAAATGATGCATTAAACTTCGTTGCAAAAAAATAATAATTTTATCCGCAATTAGGCTAATACGTTTATTTTTAATTAATTTACTGTTGTTTGGTCGGTAGCCAACTCAGTAACAATGGTAACCTAACATTTTTGATTTTCAAATGACACTAAAAAGTTCTTTTTAAAATCGAGAGAAATGCATGCTTTATAGGGAGCATTATTTATCAAAAATAATTATAATTTCTAAATCCTTCAATTGTTGACAGATTCTGCTTTAACTAAATTATTTCCCATAGTTTGTTTATAAAAAACAATTGTAGCTCAATCAGATTTATTTTGCAACGAGGTTAAATACAGTATTTTCGAAAAGTCCCGTAAGTCCAGTCCTGTCCAAATTTATTTGACCAAAATTTCTTAAACCTAGAGAAAACATATCTACCTATTGGCCCTTTAAAAATTAAAAAGATAGGCGCAACAGAAAAAGAGTTATTATAAGTTAATGGGTGAGTTTAATTTGGCCCACCCTGTACATTAAATCATTCGTTTATAATGAGGTAGTGGTAGTCATGGCTAATACGCTGTTTTTAATGGCACTTTTTGGTTGCACTAAACCACTTTAATGTAAATATCATGAACACGGTCAAAAACCCCTAGATACCCAGTTTTATTAAAATATTCGAAAAGTATCAAAAAAAAAATATATTCCTTTCACTTGGACACCCTGCATCTTCCTTATTATCAACTTTTGGATATAGGTATGTTTGGTTAAATCTAAATATTTTGGCATAAGGAATATGTGGTTTTTCTGTGTACCATTAATTAGCGGACACCCTGTATACCAAACGAACATTTTTAAAATATTTTTTTAGAGTCTTTTCGCGTAAATTTCTTGCTAAAATAAATAATTATTACTAACCTCTAATTCAGCCGTGGGAGGAGCACTATAGATTTCGCCCAAAATAGGTATATTGAATTTATCTTTTGCATATGTAATAAATTTCCTTAGATCAGTTTTAGAAATTCCTCCTGTAAAAAAATAAACAACTTTTGATTATACTTTGAGCACTTTTTATTAATAATAATCAATACCAAATAAGTAGTTTGGGTTACTGACTTTTAAGACCAATAAAACACATTTTTTGTTCAGGTGTTTTTCTCGATTTATAGTGTCCAGAGTATAGGCTCTATGCAACATTTTTAAAATCGCCCTGTAGCTCAGAAACTAAAAGGGCTTTCTTTATGGTATCTTTCGTTTCAAAAATTAGCACAGGTTCTATTTTTAATAGTAACTGAGATACCCTGCAGTTAAAACCAAAATGGAACAACCTGTACATTTAAACCTTTTTTATTGCTCTTATACTGGTAAATGCTGTGATTTATTACGTCATAAATATTTGACAAACATTATTAAATTAATATTTAAATTATTTCAATTGGAATAATTTAGTTTACACTCCCATAAAAAGATTAGTAGGTTTTTTTTTAAAGTTCAAAAGTACTTTTAAGGTCCTTTTTAAGGTGATCTGCAATTCCTAAAGCCTGATTTATAGTTTCAGTAACGTAGGCCGTAAAACTTAAGACTTGAGCGTTAAGAGTAAAAAGTAAGCAGTAATAACCGGTCAATTTATAGTTCCTTAATTTAAAGTATCTCCTTACGGTTTTTAGGTTATGAATATTGATGTTGTCATTTTAAAAATGTATTTTATAAAATATAATTTATGTAGATTGGCTCATTGGCTGTTCACAAAAGACATCAATGACAACAAAAATAAAATTTAATGCAAAAGGGCCCATATATTGTGACGTTGAGAATTTTGAATTACATATAGGGTTACTTTACGTCACTGGGCAAATGTACCATATGGAACTATCTTCTTTGGATCATGAGACCGGTGGACCATCACAACTAACTTTGCATTTTTTTAAAAAAACCAACTAACTTATTTGACTATTTAGATTTAGTACGGGCATACCTCCCACTCGGAGTAGCCCGTACGGGGCGTAACTCTTAACTTTAACTTTTTGCTTGACTTTACTAACTACTGCCTCATCTGATAAATCAATCTCCCTTTAATTTCTTTCTCTCTCTCTTTAAATATCAAATTTTCCAGTATTTGTTTTGCATTTCTAGGCCAACTCAGCTTGTTTAATGTTTTTGTTTTATTATTATAAGAGTAACCTAGAAAATTGTTTGATTTATACTTTTTAAACCTTGACACCTCAACGTATTGTTTTATGTCCCAAATTTCCCAATCTTAAGTAACCCAATTAAAATTTAAATTTTTTAAAAATGTATATTTTTAAAATTCCCAAAATGTATACTTTTTTATACTAGGTGTTCACAATATAACCAAAAATGTAAACATGACGCTGCCGATTATCGCCAAAAACGACCGATGTCAACCGGATCCGTAAGACTTAAGAAATTAATGAAATGAACCATTTCTTAATTCTTACGGCTTAATCCTTACTGCTTAACTTTTGGCACTATAAATTATCAGGTTACTTGTAACATGTTCATTTTTCTTACGGCTTAACGTTAAGTCTTGTCTTACGTTACTGGAAACTATAAATCAGGCTGTGGGGTCAATAGATATTGTGCATTGTGAGTGCACATATCCTAAACCTGAGACCTGAACCAAAGTTCCGAAGCAGTCACTTTTTGCACATATACAGCGTGTTTACCTAAATTTGCACCATACGGAAAACTTTTTATTATTAATTTTACGAAAAAAAGTTATTCTTTATAAAAAGTTCTGCATGGTCTAAAACCTAAAATGCAATTCATCAGATATTAGATACAAGGTATGTCAATAATATGAGCTTTGCTCAAGAAAAAGTACCTTTTAACAAAAGATATAAGTTTGCAAAAATATTGAATAAGGAGTTTTTTTGCTTTTTGGTTAAATATTATGAAATTATTATGTAATAAACCATATTTCTGTCTTCCACGGGATATTTTTAACTTACCTATGGGATTAATATCAGCACTTGAACAATCATACTTAGTCATATACCCTCTAAGAGCTTCATCAACATTAGCAGATCCCAAAACTAATAGTCCTCCAGGTCTACCTCTTGCCCATAACATTAGTTGAGCAAATAGGTAACTTAGCACCTGCAATGAATGTCCTACTTAAGTATGTATTATAGGGTGGGTCAAAAAAGTATAGAATACTTCTTTTTTCATTTTGTGCTCTAAAAACTGGTTGGTATAGACTTCAAATAAAATCTGTCCAAGTATGGACTCTTAATTTTAATAGGAACGTCCTCTTCTTTTCAGTTTTATATTTTTTTCTTATTATTAAAAAGAAAAATATATACGGACTGTCCACGGATGGAGTTACCAAGAGGACAAATGGATCAAAATTTCATTTTTTGAAAAAAAGTCATCTTTATAAAAATTTTTGTTTGTAAAAAATAAAAGATTTACAAAGAGAAAATGTTGATTTTGTATACAGGGTTCGCAAAAACTAAAAAAAAAACGATTTTTCTCCAAGAGAAAACTACGTGAATTTTTCAATTTTTAGCAAAATGTCATAAGACAAATTTTTTAGAATCATGTTTGTAATCGATAAAAACATTAATACAAAATTTTACGGAAATCCATAATTTGACGAAAACTGGCGTTTACAGTTGAAAAATTGTGTTTTGTAGGAATTAGGAAAAAGCAGGTGTTTAAAAAAGCAAATAATAAACGTTTTTTAGGTCATTTAATAATATAAAAATTTGAAATAATTAATTCTTGATAACTTCCAAATAAGTTTCATGAATCTTTTGATATTCCTGCAACTTTAATAAAGTTATTAAAAATGCTATTCTAAATAAAAATGTTAAACGATATTTAGCTTAAAAATAAAAAATAAAAGGTACTCTTGTAGAAAAATTATTATTTTTTAAGTTTTTGCGAATATTAAAATTAAATTTGTAGGAATTTGTCACATTATTTTTACATGTTCTATAAGAATCCGAGTGTTTACCCACATATTCTTGGACACCTTGTATATTTTTCTTTTTAATAAAAAGAAAAACATTTAAAACTTAAATACAGAGGAGGTTAATAATTAAGAGCTCATACTTGGGCAGAATTTTTTGAGGCGCCTACAAACCAGTTTTACAGGGTAAACAATGAAATTGTTTTTACCCACCCTAATGTATTAAATAAAATTAAATTTTTAATTAAAAATTTTAGTTGTTTTTTTCATTGTTTTGTGTTGTAGGGTTGTGTTTAACACAATTACAGGAATATATTTGAAAAGCAAGGTTTTAGGTATTTGTACTTCTAAAAACTTTTCGATTTTGTGGTCGGCAGCCGTTCGGTTTACACGAACAGTTCCGAAGTTAAAAGACGACTTAAATCCGACATAAATAAAGCCAGGGACTATCCTTATTAAGGGAGTCCTTATCCCACCAAGCATCTGCGCAGCTCAGATGTCAAAAAGCAGGTATTATTAGGGCCTGACCATATTTAACTGTGCAATATTTCTCTATTATTACTAGCATTACCCACTAATACAATTAAGCTATTTTAAAGTATTAAAAACACACACAAAATAATATACAGAATGGTCCAATTGTTAGAAGAGGAAGTCCAATACTCCTGTTGTTAAACGAAATATCTATAAAATAATTTTTTTATAAGAGAATAAAGTTCCCAAACGTTTAATGAAAAAAAAAATTTTTCCTTATACAGTGTCCCAAAAAAGTAATGACTTAGAACTCCTATTTTTTTTAACAGAATATAAATTAACATAAAATTTTGCATGTAGTACGGCATTTTAACAGTTGTCACGCTATTTATAAAATACGGAAACTTTCGTAAAAACCGTTATCTCCGAAAATTAGTCAAAACGGAAACAAATTGTTCATTAACAATACTTAGCTAAGTGTTTCTAAACAATCCAAATACCAGAATTAATATCTGAAATAAAATTTATTTACATACATCTCATACAGGGTATTTCTTATGGCGTGCCCAACATCTAAAGATTTAAAATTTTAAATCTCCTTATTTTGTTTTTAATAACACACCCTCTATATCGGTATATTTTTGGATTTTTGGAATAAAAATAGGGTGAGTTCAGCGATTCCTATACCAAAAATATAAGGTTTTTAATATATTTACGATTTTTAAATAATTTATGACAAAAAAAATAATATTAGGAAATATGTAGGACCACTTTGATACGGGGAAAAGTAAATCATAAGAACAAAAACATAAATAATCCTTATAAATCTGCGATAAAAATTAAATTGCGATTTTAAAAAGAATATAAAGTAAAAAAAAATGTAGCTATAGCCTATGCATATATATTTTTTATTTCTTACGAGACAATCGCGTGTTGCAAACATACCATTCGAACCCTCGCTTGAATATTTTGCAGTGCCATATTTTGTCTTGGACATCCACCATTTGCTGCAAACTTTGGAAAAAGACCAGTTATTGTGCTAAATATTTCTAAGCATGCACTAACTGCCTTATCTATTACAATATGTTGATGATAACTGAAAATAAACATATATACATGGTTACTGGTACATGGCTTACTATTATGGAAAAGTATAATGGTTTTTCTTATAGTCTAAGAGCCCGTGAGCAGCAGACCTTCGTCGTTTTGTAAAAGCTAAAAGTAAGCGCATGCTCCCTACATAGGTAAAAGCGATGGGAGACTATGAAATCTGACTTATAGTGGCCTTGGCAGGTACCAGGTACCAAAATTAAGTGATTTGAAACTTAACTTTCGTAATTTTGTAAAAGATAAATTTTATATACGAGGTGGCCTACCATGTACGACAAGGTCTGTAGCTGGATAAAAATAGGGTTTTTAAGAAAAGTGAATATGGGAACATATAGAGGTCGGATAAGACCACAGTATAAAATTATTTTAGTCTATACAGGGTGTCTCAAAAAAATGTGCGGTATTAAAGTTATATTTTTTAAATGGAACACCCTACATTTTATGCCAGTTTTAGATTCTACATGAAAAAGTAACTTGAGTTTGTAGATTGTACCAAAGACAATTGTAGTTTCACTATAAACTCCCAGAACAACGCTAAATTTTTGGTCATCAGTTTGGCGCTGTCTTGGCTGAATTTATGAAGCGGTAAATTATACGTACTGTTTACGTGTGTACTCGATGGATACCCCCGCTTCATAAATTCCACGGAGCAAACGTCCAAGCTGATGACCAAAAATTTAGCATTGTTCTGGGTGTCTATAGTGAGACTACAATTATTGTCTTTGATAGTACTAAGCGTACAATTTTATTTATTTTTGTAATATTTGACTTTTTTTTCAAAATGCACAGGTGCAAATTAATTAATTTTATTTTAACACTATAAACACTTGTAAACTTCAAAATTTGTTAAAGATTAGGAAAAGTCTGTATTATCTCATCTTTTGTGCTTTTTTAGTAAATTCCCCAATAATATTTTTCTCAAGGAAGTAACGACCATTTATCAATTACTAGTAGTTTAGTCAGTTTAAAAGAAATTTTAGTAAATTTAAATGAAAACCCTTCTTTTAAAACAAGATGATATAATATTTAAGAATCTGTCCATTATCTTGAAGAGACTTAATATAAATATATATAAAATTCTAGAAAACAAAGTCAAGGTCTCAGAATTATCAATTTTAATTAAATGGTGACATGTTTCGCCGTGGCCCCAGGGAGATAAACTTTTTAATAAGGAGCGCTCGATCCCATTTAAGCCTATGTTCACTAAATTTTGTGACGTAATCTTTTTCCATAACTCTTTGTTTACAATCGTACTGGAAGCATTTTTTCCCGGTTTTGGTGTTATTTTTTGCTATTTAGTCATTGGAATTTTACATTTGTTTAGTTTTTACTGTTTATAGATAAATTAAGTAGTTATTAGTACTGCAATTATAGAGAACTAGCTATGATTCCCGGCTTCGCTCGGGAGTTTATATGAGACCCAAATAACCGTTGTTCTGAATGAAGTTCAACTACTCGACACCAGATGGCGCCACTACACATATTTTACATTTTTGCCACCCACAACCACCCACTTCCACCCACCCCGACCAAACTCCCTTACTCACAATGGGAGACCAAGGGGTATTTGTAACCCCGACGGGAAGTCGATCGGAGTTGCGGATGATAGCGAAAATCGTGGACACACGAACGTACATTAGCATTTTATATAATATACTAGCTATGATTCCCGGCTTCGCTCGGGAGTTTATATGAGACCCAAATAACCGTTTTTCTGAATGAAGTTCAACTACTCGACAACAGATGGCGCCACTACACATATTTTACATTTTTGCCACCCACAACCACCCACTTCCACCCACCCCGACCAAACTCCCTTACTCACAATGGGAGACCAAGGGGTATTTGTAACCCCGACGGGAAGTTGATCGGAGTTGCGGATGATAGCGAAAATCGTGGACACACGAACGTACATTAGCATTTTATATAATATATTAGATTAGATTTAGATTTTGAAACCTGTAAACAGGGGTCACTGAACCTTGTATATTTTTAAAGGAAATTTAAGTTTAAATCTTTATTAAGGGTAAGATACCATTTTTATGGTTTTTAAGTGATTTTATTTTATTTTATGCAAGTATTAGTTAATTTTGTCCGATAAAATAAATATTATAAGGTGACGTCACAAACATAACCTATATTTTCGAACAAATATAAAAATCGAGCGCTCCTTATTAAAAAGTATATCTTGCTTGGCCGTGGCCGGCATCATCAAGATACGTACCTGCCAAAGCCACTGAGTCAAACTTCATAGTCTCCCATCACTTCTACCTATGTTGCGAGCATGCACTGAGAAACTTTCAGCTTTTACAAAATAACGAAGGTCTGCCGCTTACGGGCTTTTACTCTACCACCACTAGTTTTATTAAAAGTTACCTTCCTATTGCTGCTGCTAATCCTGCTGCTCTATTTTTAGTTTCCTTAGAAGAATTTTCAGTGCCCATATAGCAGGTCACTAGAATTCTATTACACAATTCCTGAGCACTTTTAGGTGTATATTCTGAGTCAGCTGTAATTCGTCTAACATCGGAAAGAACTCTGGGATCTAATAAAATAATAAAACATTAAGTATCAGTATCTACTGTAATTGAAATTGATAAAAGCTTTTAAAATGTGTAATAGATGATTTTATACAGGGTGAATTTTAAGTTGATACTTTCCCTTTAAGCCCATGTACAGGGTGCCGCTAAAAGGTGCGGAAAAAGAGGTACCATAAAATTCTGATGCTAAAATATGACGATCTAACCCAACTTACCTTAGTCCAAAAGTGGATGATTTTAGAGATACTGGGTGTTTAAAATTTATTTAGGTTTTAGTTTTATACAGGGTGATTCAAAAATCGATCACGAAACTTAAGGGGGTGATTCTACTTGACAAAATAAGGGTAGAGCTTCATATATATTTTTTTCAAAATGTCATTTGTTTTCGAGTTACAAGCCGTCAAAGTTCAATTTTTATTTTGTTTTTTTCGCCATATTGCATTTACTTTTTAACCAATCCAGTTGATATTTGGCACACAAATCGAGCTTTGCAGATTCTAAAATTTTAAGGCAAAAGTACTTTTTTAAATACCGCCAGAGGGCACTTTACCTAAAACTTTAAATTTTGTTTACATCATAACTTTTTATTTTGACAGATATCGCAAAGCTTGGGGCGCCATTTTATAGACAATCAAAAACCTAAAAATAAGGTACTTTTTGTTTAAGTCGATAAACCTGACCGTTTAGGCACCAATAGACATCAAAGTTTTCATTAATTTCAATCAAATTACCTACATACATACAGGGTGTCCAGTAACTCAACCGACAAACTTTACCAAACTATTCTACAACAAAAAATAAGAAAAAAACTTCATATATACATATGTCCTAAACGTCTTAGTTTAGTAAAAATTAAACAAAAAGTTTTTTGGCGCCCCAGCTTTGCGATATCTGTCAAAATAGAAAAGTTATGATGTAAATAAATTTTAAGTTTTAGGTAAAGTGCCCTCTGGCGGTATTTAAAAAAGTACTTTTGCCTTAAAATTTTAGAATCTGCAAAGCTCGATTTGTGTGCCAAATATCAACTGGATTGGTTAAAAAGTAAATGCAATATGGCGAAAAAAACAAAATAAAAATTGAACTTTGACGGCTTGTAACTCGAAAACGAATGACATTTTGAAAAAAATTAATTTATATGATGCTTTACCCTTATTTTGTCAAGTAGAATCACCCTCTTAAGTTTTGTGATCGATTTTTAAATCACCCTGTACAAATAATTTTGGTAATAATAAGTGTAATATCACAATATTTGGCTAAAAGGGATTTCGAAGGTGGGAAGTAAGAATTTTCCATTAATTTGATTGTTAACTTTAGAGGGCGAAACCTGCGGTATTTTAAACAAATTTAAAACCAAATAACTTTTTGAAGCACTCTGTATGTAACTTTTAAAGAAACATTCTTATTATTTACCATAGTTTACAAAATAAAGGTATACTTGATTAAAGCTGATTTAGGCAACAGTTTTTGAGATATATGGATTTTAAAAATCACGTCCACCGTAGGTGGCGCCCTCTAAAGTTAACAATTAAAATTGATAGCAAAATCTTATTTCTTACCTTCTAAAACCCCTTTTAGTCAAATATTGTGACAATAGATTTATTATAATAAAATTAATTTAAAAAACTAAATCCAAAATACATTTTTGACACCCTGTATCATCAAAACCATCCACTTTTTGGCCAAGGTAAGTTGGGTTAGATCATTATATTTTAGCCTCAGGAATCTGTGGTAGCTTTTTCCGCACCTTTTAAAGACACCCTGTAGAATGCAAGAAAATAGAAAAACTTTTAAAATAAAATTTTGTCCGAAAACGCTCTGTTATCTAATAAAACATTAAGTATCAGTATCTACTATAATTAAAATTTATAAAAGCTAAAATTTTAAAATGTGTCATGAAGGATTTTATACAGGGTGATTTTTAAGTTAATACTTTTCCTTTAAGTCCATATAGAATGCAAGAAAATAAGAAAACTTAAAATAAAATTTTGTCCGAAAACGCTTTGTTTCCGAAATACAGGGTGTTAAAGTTTTAATATAAAAATGCCTATTTTTATCATAATTTTTCCACCACTCACGATATTTCCACAAACTTTGGTACATTCTATTGACCATTATATTACAGTTTTTGCTGTAAAAGTGTAAAAAGAACAAGATTGATATTGAATTTTTTCAAGAAAAGAATAGAAAACGACTGCTTTTCCTTCAATTCAATAATATTTTTGAATTACTTATTTACTTAGAAGTTAATTTCAGTTTTTTTAATAATTTTTCAAACAATGAACGGTTTTCGCTTAAGGAAATAAAAAACTTTGATGCATTGCAAAATCGCTAAAATCTGATATGATGTTTTGATGGAAAATTCGTTATTTAAAATTATACCTACTGATACAACTTTTTCATTAAATTTAAGTTGTAGTAATGTAAGTATTTGACCTTACTTTAATTACAAATTAGACAAAAACAAATTTTACATACAAAACACTATATCAGATTTTACCGATTTTCCCATGTAATAAAATGGTTTTTATTTCGAAAATTCCACACCACTGTTTTTTGACCAATCAAATGTGTAGTTTTGGTTGCATTACCATGACAACACAAGTATTTATCGAAATTTTTTTCTCCTGCCTGGGGTAGCCTGGAGCGAATTATAGTGGAATTTTTTTGACATAATCATTGAATTTGTTTTAACGTCATGTCTGTCATTCGCATACATAATTAAAGAAAATGTTATTTTGTACCAGTTGTAGTATTTCAGACATAACATAATATAAAATATTGTAAGGTTTTAAGACTCATAAATGACAATTTTATAAAACTACAGTTAGTAAAATAATATCATAAGACTAAAGTACTAGACATAAGTGAAGAGCAAACGAAAGCAAGGTATGGGTCTAAAAAGATATTTTTACCAACTGTAGTAATATAAGGTATATATAATAAAAATAAATAAACAACGTATAAGCTCTAAAATTATTACATATATTTGCAACTGCAATTGGTAAAATGGAAAATATTTATTTTATAGTAAAATTTTAAAGCTCGTGTCAAAGTTACAAATATTAATTTAAAAGAATATTATTTAACACAAACTTGGTGTGAAATTTTCTTACCGAATACCACAAGCGCCTAAATTATTTCGGGAAATAAATTTAGCACTTGTGGTAATACAAGTGAAAATATATCAAGAGACCCAATTAACTCCAAAGTAATTTTGTATTTTAAAAATAGTATTAATAATGCAAAGAAAAAGCATTGGCGTACTATACTTTTTCTGAAAAAATTCAATGTTCGAATGCTAACAAAGCATTTTTAGACATAATTTTATTTTTAAAATGTTCTTATTTTATACCGTTTATAAACGAAAGTACCAACTTAAAAATCACCCTGTATATAATATAAACCTACAGAAAAAAATGACAAAAACACAAAACTTACCCCCTCCTTTTGTATATTTTCCACTATTAATCTACACATGGAATGAACTATCACAGCAGTACTAGAGGAATCTATTCCGCCACTCAACGGTAAAAAAAGCCACCTTGTCCTGAACGTCTTAAATAATCCCAGAGCCAACATGCAGGTCCCTAAAATAAACATTTCTGGAAAAAAGTTGATGGTTTCACAAAAAAAAAAAAAACTAGATACTAAGAAAATTATCTTTTTAAATGATTAATTAAGGGAAATTTACAGTGCATTCCAATAAAAACGAGCCACCCTTTCTAATTTAGTTATTTGCACACCCACACCAACTCAAATGTCAAAAATTTTAAATGGTAAAGAGAATTAACCATAGATATCCTACATTTAGATCCGCAGTGGCAAGAAGCATTTTTCGGATTTTTACGACCCCGCGCAGTAAACAAATAGATGGGTAAACGAACATGCGCACTTAAAAGCTGTGGCAAAATACAAACACCGGTGGTCTGACCATGACGCTCATTAGCTACCGTACTTCGAACAGAACCAGGACGCCGTCGACAAATTCTTTCCGATAATGCGGATAGTCTGTTTGGTGCCAGGTGCGTTTACCCTCAACTTGCTTGCACACAAACCGTTTTTTTCGCCCATGAAATGTAACTTTTGTTTCGCGCAGGTCAAAACATTGGCAATCCATCGAGATCAGTGGAATTAACTAAGCATTGGGCCATGTAAATAAAAGAAGCAAATGCTTTTGCTTATAAGTAAAGCTTAAAAGTAAGTAAAAGGTATTGATCATAATATAGAAATAAAGAAGGATTTACTTCAAACTTGTTCTATAAGTAAATACTGGCACTTGTAAGAAAATGCTCATACGTTTAAAGTAAATCCTTCTTTATTTCCATATTATGATCAATACCTTTTACTTATAAGCATTTGCTTTTTTATTCATATGACCCATTATCCTAAAGGGTTTTAATTTCCCTTTTAACAGTGATACCTTATCTAATATATAGGGTTTTAATTTTCTCTTCAACAGACTTCAGTTTTTCAAAGTCGGTAGCCCCTGTAACTTTTATATTTTTAGAATATTTAAATAAAATTGTGTACGTAGGTAAATCACTTAAATGGGCAATATTTCAATATGTATCAATACTTTAGGAATTCCGTTGGTTTCTGTTACGCCCGCTTTAACCGGAAACGACGTCAACTTTATTATTTAAAACGGGTATATTTCTATTTAATTGAATACAAAACGTCATTCCGAGTACAACGACACTCTGTTTGCTACCATTTGATATCTAACCTCTAAATACAGTGTGTCTACCTAAGTTGGCGGCATAAAGGGAAACTTTTTATAATTTATTTTAGGACAAAATAAGTTATTCTTTATAAAATGTTCTGCATGGTCCAAAACCTAAAATGCAATCATCAGATATCAAATGGTGTCAGTCATGTACGAGGTTTGGCCAAAAATGTAATTTTGCCCAAGAGTAAAGTACCTGTATTTTAGCTAATATCGCAAATTGTTATAAAGAAAAGATATTTAGAATCAAAAACTACTTCCCTATATGCAATTTTGTTAATTTCCAAAAAAAATTTTGTTTGATTTTTTCGAGAAAATTTAAGTTTGTACATTAGTGCATTGTACATTCTTTTGTTTTGATAACATTATATTTAAAAAGTTTATTTAAAACTGTCATTTGACATTTATAATCATGACATATAGTGTGCTAATGTACAAACCTAAATTTTTACCATTATTGAAGAAAATTTTCATTTTTTGGAAATGAACAAAATTGCATATTTGGAAGTAACTTTTAATTCTAAACATCTTTTCTTTATATGAATTTGCGATAATAGCAAAAATACAGGTACTTTACTCTTGAGCAAAAATTACATTTTTGGCCAAACCTCGTAGATGACTGACACGATTTGATATCTGATAATTGCAATTCAGGTTTTGGACCATGCAGAACTTTTATAAAGAATACTTCTTTTCGTAAAATTAATAATATAAAAGTTTCTCATATCTCGCCAACTTACGTAGACACACTGTATATTAAGTTTTAAATGTTTAATCTAGAGTGTAGTAAAACGTTAAATTTTTAACCAAGCAGTCTTGGCAAAATTAATAGTTCTAGTCTATTTTTCTTTCTGTGATTTCTTGGGCGAAAATTTAGAGTTTTATCGTATTAGTGGAACTCTATTTTTCCATTTGTTCTATGGCTCTGATACTAAGTCAATTCGCCCGCTCTCTCGTTCCGGTCATATGAGCTATTGCTCATAAGCTTTCCGGCTTTTTCCGTGGAAAATCTGGATAATCGAGCTCGCAACTTCCAGATTTTCCTAGCATATGAATAAGAAATACTTTAAACAGTTAAACAAAGCGATGAACTTCTGAACATGTAGCTGTCAAACCAAGAACTGCTAAGCAATTGACAAGTGGCACATAAAAGCTAATGCTGCCGTCACACGTTGGGCGAAGTTGTGGCCGAATTTGTCGAAACATTTGGCAAACTATTTGTAAGCAAGCGGACTCGAGAAAAGTTGGGCCAATCAAGACAAATGTAAATGAACTACCCGTCCACACAATGGTTGTTTGCGAAAGTTTGTCGTAGTTGGCCTAATGTCTGGCGGCGGCATTAAACATCAGACTTCTGCATACTTAGCTGCATACTATAGCTTCACTAAAATTTTAAAAATAACACAAAAAACGAATTTGCTAGTTTTTGTGGTCAGCCTGCCTGATAGCCAATTAAAAAATTAACAAACGAGAAAAAATTAAATAAATATACATTCTTACTTGGGCTATTTCTTCTTCAGGTGTCAAATTAACAATTTCAATAGGTTGAGCGGTAGGCAGCGTTGTATCATGTTCAGGAGACAAAGAAAAGTCTATGGCGATTCTGGGATAGCTCTGACTACCTGAAGCTAAATGTGCTTGAGATCTTTTGCTGTTTCTATAGCATCTTATGTCTTCCAAATCTATCGTGGCAGTTATAACTTCCTGAAATAATTCATTGACATAGAAAATTTGTAACTTTAAAGAATATAATACAGTGCAGAGCGATGACTATCGAATTTGTCGGATTATAGAGTACTGCCTAAGACCCTCTATGATCCGGACTTTATTTATAAGAATACCTTGTAATCAGACAAATTAAAAATAAAATAATTTTATGTCAACCATATGAGTTGTTCCAATGATCACAACTATGAATCATACTGTTCAATCAGGCTTTAGTGAAGATTTGCTGAAATTTTTTTGACAGAGTTTGGATTACCGCGGGTTCCCTGTAATTGTTATATTTATGCCCAGTTTTGCAATTGCGACTTCAGTTTAGGTTCAGTTGAACTCAACTGGTACATGAACCTGTCCATTTAAAATATATTGCTGTCAAGTAAATGCCAAAAGTGTCAGCAATATATTTTAATTGGATATGTTCATATACCAGTTGAGTTTATCTGAACCTAAACTGAATTCGCAACTATAAAACTGGGCATTAGTGATTTAACTTTTATTTGAAATTTTTTAATAACACTTTACATTTGAAGGTCTTGCCAAACATAACCGCAAAGAGCCCGCATACGCGCGTCTTGCTGGTAAAATGTGGGAGGATGCGGTGCAAAAAGTTTTGTATTTAATCAATAATATGATTCTGTTATACTACGCTTTAAATTACACCTGATTGTAAAATAAAACTTCACAAATAAGGTAACACAGTTTTACCTATAGTACACTCCAAGTTTCAATAAAAAGTAACAGGTGAGTAGAAAAATATCTTTTATTTAAACAAGGAGATATAAAAGGTGATTCTTAACCTATAGTATAAACTTATTGCCAAAGACAAATAATGACCAAAACTGAAAAATAAAGTTTGTAAAATATTTTTATTTAGGGAGATAATAAATTATTTTAAATAAAACCAAGAACGTCAAATAATAACAAATATGGCTTAAAATTATTATACCAAATTATTTCCGACACAAAAAATAGGTAACTTTCCTTATTTTCGGTTATCAGTCAATATTTCTCCTCAGAATTAAAGTTATTTTTTTATTGAAAATAATAAAGTATCTCCCTAACTAAAAATATTTTACTAACTTTTCTTCATTATTATTCAATATTTGCACTTAGCAATAATATCCCAAGTTTATGCGTCTAGGTTAATCACCCTGTACATACATAAACCAATAGACTCAGCCTGAAAAAATAACTTTTTATGTTTTTGAGGGCATGAAAAGTGCTTTTAAATTTTTTCAAATTAATTTGTCCCACTTTCCTCTATCATTGGGAAACCGGGCTCGGTGCGGCCTTGGTGCGGTTATGTGTGGCCAAACCCTAATACTTACTACTTCTTCTAAAGCAAACTGTTTGGTTCTTGTTAGAATAGAACCATTTAGGGTAATCGACGAAGTTCCCTCAAAATAGACTCTTTCACCATCACAACCTCTTAAATTACTGAACACATAACAACCTGGAACAAGTTAAAAGTGGAACTACCGTTTTAATTTAAAACAAGTTTATAATTTTACCTCCACATTTCATTGTTGCACTTTTTACTAAATCAGCTAAAACGTAATTTTTTCTAAGTTGCGTATGGCTGCCAGAACCATTGCAAATTATCTCAACGCCATCTAGAGAAAGAGGAATGTGAGGACTATCCGAACACCATAACTCTTCACATATTTCAAAGCCTTGAAAAATAATTTAAAAAAATATTAATAAGGGAAGTTCCCGAAGAATGTATAAAGTTTTTATACAGAGCGTTTCAGAATAAGCTGTTGATCTTTAAGTGTGCGAATTCTAAGTTGATTTTAGGCCGTGTTTCCACGGGCCACTTTTTGAAGTTGATATGGACCACAAAAAGTGTTTCCATAGTAGCCAATCCGACCATAAAAATGTTAGCATTGTTGGAAAACGAAACTACAAGCTGGCGAGAGTAGACCAACCATTTTTTGTGGCCCAAATCAACTTCAAAAAGAAGAAAAAATTTAAACATACCTTTGTTCTAAGTTCCCAGCTTTATTTTACATTTATAGTCAAAATAAGTCTGTATTTATAATTGGCACTGGCCAAACGTCCGCCGGCGGTTATGCTCAATTATAGGAAGAAAACCGCCGTCCGCAGGTTTTTTATATCTACGTATATGAAAACCGCAGAAATGTGGTTAAATTTGTTATTACCGGCGGTTCTTACCGATTTTATCGGTAGATGCCGCCGTTCGGAGGCTTTTTTATAAAAACTATTAAAAACCGCCGAATAATAGTGTTACAGACTTTCAAAATGTTTTTAGGTTATAGAATTTTAGAGAGTTAGGATCATTTAATTTAGTTTGTTAATTTATTTAAATAATTTACCTTAATTTTTCCAAGTTCTTTCATCACTTTCGAAGGTTTCCGAAAACGCCCGAATTTTCCATTAAGAACTTTTATGCCATCCTGTACTATGGAATTTTCACGATATTACTCGAAGATTCTAGATCATTCTTTACTTTTCCACCATACTATAAAAGGGCGACGGGAAACCTCCGATCAGTTAGTATAGATTCGACTTTTGTGGTGTAAACTTCGAGACATTGACAAGTAAAGATTATGTCGTTGTAACCATAGTTACGTTGGATTGTTAATCTTAATATATATAAATCTCGTGTCACAATGTTTGTCCTCAATGGACTCCTAAACCACTTAACCGATTATAATAAAATTCTCACACCATGTGCAGTTCGATCCAACTTGAGAGATAGGATAGTTTAAATCTCAAATTATAGTCGCAATTTTAATTTATTGCTAATTATTTGTCTGTTCGACTGGGTTGAGTAAGTAATCAATAGATGGCGCTGCTATGGTAAATCTACGAACGTGTCATATAAACTACATTTTAACAGCATAATAACCACGTGTTGTTGACGCTATAAAATTAATTAAATTTATTTTGTAGTGAACGAAATACCGTCAACTCCCGAGCGAAGCCGGGAAGCATAGCTAGTAAAGGTATAAAAACGAAGACATGTGTTTTTATACGAGGTGTTTCGGAACAATAGTTTAAGTTAACCTAACTTTAATAATTATTTGTTTTATTGTTTAATTTAATTTTTATTATTGATCAACAAACAAAAATAAAATAGGAAGACACGTTTGACACCTACGAAGATTTTGTCGAAGCTCTTCATAAGTTTTAAAATAAAATGTACATTTTTTAGAAATAAAGCTTATCGTTTCATAGAACTAAAACTAAAGTATTACCAATTAAAGTATGCATGTATTGCGGGTGGAACAAACTTTTAAATTCTCAGGAAAAGGAAAAATGTTACAAGATAAATAATTTATAAATACGACTTATTCTTTAATCGCATTTTAAACATTTAAACAATAGTTCCAGTTGTCCCATAGCTACAGGTTAATAAGTGTTAACACGTGACAGGTTCCAGGTTCGAATTCCGGACAGTTAATTAACTTTTTTCCTTTTTTTTTCTAGATATTTTTTTTACATTTTTTGTAATTTTTTATAGTTTATTGTTCATAATTTCATTTTTAAATAATTTTCCACTTTTTAAGAATTTTAAATTAATTGTTGACTTTTATGCTGACGATGACGTCCTGATAAGTTATTCCTTCACCTTTCCTGTCTGACAATATTTTTGGTGTTGTAAAATATTGGATTCATGTGACAAAATAGTTCTGTAATGTGTCTATTTTAATTATAGGCCCTTGATAAAGTGGCAATCCGGCCACGAAACGTTAGTGCTTTTATTTGCCTGTCCCCATTCCGCTATACTACTACAATTTGTTTTTCCAAAGCGTACTACAAACTAAACTACAATATTAAACAATAAAACCACAAAAAAAAACTAAATGCTTACGGCACAGCAATATAAATAATTATTAAGGTTAGAATTACTCTAACCATTTTTCGGCGGTTTTTAATAGTTTTTATAAGCGAAACCGCCGGACGGCGGCATGTACCGATAAGATAAGTAGAAACCGCCGGAAATAACAATTTAATTAACATTATCGGCGGTTTTCATACAAGTAAATGACGGACGTTTTCTTTTTATAATTGAGCACCGACCGCCGTAGGTCGTTCAACCAGTGACTCTATAATTTTATGTGTTACCTATACAAGTATCCAGTGTAGATATAACTGCGTCACCTATGGGTACAGTTTTTTGTCCAGTTATGCTTGTTATCATTCTGGGAAGATAAAAATCTTCAACGGATCTATCCTACAAATAAAAATTTGATAATAAAAATGAGTGCATATTTTTATAGTCGTATTTGAACTTACTTTTTTCCAAGATGAAAACCATCTAAGCTCCCTATAGTTTCCATCATCTGCTAGAACTTTCTTTGGTCTAATTAGTAATATATTTTTGTTTAAAAAGATTAATCTAGAAAAGATTAAAATACGAAAAATCGTAAATATACGAAAACTATTAAGTAGGTGGCCATATTTTTACTCATTTTAAGAGATTATAAGTTTAAAACAAACTGACCTATTTTTTAATATAAGGCAATTTTTCTATTTTAAAAGAAACACCCTGCATAATGCATAGCAATAAGGGATTATTTAATGATAACAATGATGCTACATATACAGGGTGTTTCCTACCTACGGTACGAAACTTAAGGGGGTGACTTCTTATGTATTTTTATGAAAAAATTTCTATGAATATATATCCGGACTTGCTTCAGTTCTAAGATACAGGACGTTAAAGTTTAAAAAAAGTAGAAATTTTTAAAGATCTTAAAAACGCTTCAACCGATTTGGCTGAAAGGCACACCTGACACTGACTGCAAAAATGCGTTGGTCAAGCTCTACCTAAATTAAGATATTTGGGTCCTGTGGCATCTTAGTGGGTGTCAACTTTTTTGTTTCTTGTATTTGTATTTTTCGTATTTCGCTTTGTTTTTGAGAAAAAAAACTAAAAAGCATAAAATAAAATCCGAAATAAAAAAAATTGACCTTGAAAATAAGGAAAATGACGATTTCTAATAAAGTACACCACTGCTCATTTATTTTAAGGCAAATAATTATTTATTTTTTATTTTTGTTTTTACCATGTATGTCTATGGATACTTTTTACGAGAAATTAAAGTGGCTTTAATTTTTTTCTCGAAAACGAACACCAAGAAATTGCTTTTTAATTACCTAATTGGAAAAAAATATAAACCCTTTATAAAAAGTCAGTGGCGTATTTTTTTTTTAATAACATTGGCTGTGGTGCCCACTCCTATCTAGGTAGTGCTTCACAAGCGCCTTATGATAATAAATAAGTGTACCAAATTTTATCTAAATCGGTTAAAGGGTTTTTAAGATAATTAAAAAATATCGACTTTTTTTTAAAGTTTAACGCCTTGTATCTGAGAAATGAAGCAAATCCGAGCATAAGTTTATAGGATCTTTTGTCATAAAAATTGTTTTTTTGAACCAATGAAATGTCACCACAAAATGGTAACACTATGAGTTTAAACTTTAAAAATTCTAAATCGGGAAACAGGACAGCCATGCAAAACTGAGATTTGCATGAAAAGCCAATGGGTACATTCAGGTGGTCCCATCGGCTAAGTTAGCCAACTTAATCAAATCAAATCAAATCAAAATATGCTTTATTGTTAGAAGATTTATCTTATTAACAAAGCTGTTATAAAAAAAATAGTATAAAATAAAGTTGGTTAAATAAAAGTACAGTAGATTAAACATAAAATAAAGACAATAAGTAGGTTTACCAAATTCGAGCTATGTAATATAAATAAGACAATTAAAATTAAAAAATTGATAAAAAAAAGCTAATAATGACATATAATAGTAAAAGGTACACAATAAAAAAATGACTTAGAAAAACTTTGCATGCTGAGACCGCTGTTAGTCAGCGTTTTTAATTTTTCTGAATGCGTTGCTAACTTAAAGGTTGACAGCAGGTCAAATGTGAACATACAAACCACAACCCTCTTGATGTTTTGAATAATTGTATTATTTTGCCGTTAGTACAATTCTAACATCTAGAAAGCGATGATACAAACATAACATAAATTTTGTTTATTAGTATATTAAATATTTAGATACGTACATTTACAGTAAGTAATGATAACTGTTTTACATATATCACTATAGACAATAAAACTGCCACATTCACCTACCTAGTACATTATTATTATCAATAGCACTTAAAATATCTTCATTGTTTAAGTTAGTTTTTGTCGTAGTTGTAAGACCAAAAATTTGCTTTACTTGGGGACACCGAGGGATATAAACAAAGGAATTATCCAAAAATTTTACGAGCATAGTTAATAAACTATGGTAATTTCAATAAAAACTTACGAAATATGTAGTACAATTAAATATTAAATTATCCTCACATTTAATTCTTTGTACCAACACTCTATTATTTTCTATAATAGGATTTTTTCCATTATTTACGCTCAAAAAATGGGTATCCGGAACAAATTTGTTTTTATCCATAATAATTGTTTAGATTTAAACGTTATTACAAAGAAAATATTTAAAACTATTAGCAAAATAAATATTTACGCGATTATAACCAAGCTTTCATTTCAAATATCAACTGTCAAACTATCAAAATCCGCTATTTGAAAAGCGACAGCGGTCATTTTTACGCTGAGCAAAATACTCAGCTGCTATCGAAAAAGCAGTAATCATCAGCTTTGCATTCAGAGTGACTTCTAACTAAGCAATCTCAGCCGCTGGGACAACCTGAATGCGCCCAATGTTTTTTAATACGATATTTTCGCGCTAGCATTTAGTGTATTCCTTTTGCCATGTAGAACTGTTCTCTGAACTATCAATAATGTCAAGAACGGTTCTATAACATGAAAAAATGTCAAAAAATTGCAAAAGGAACACTCATGGTGTCGTTCCGGTGCATAAAAGGAATACACCAATAAAATTGTCTCCTTATGCACAGAGTTGGGTCGTATTCGAATATTTAGTATTCTGAATAGTATTCAGAATACATTTTGCCAGTATTCGAATAGTATTCGAATACATTTGTGTGTTTGGTATTCGGTAGAATACTATTTTGCTCAGGTTCGGGATTCTGTATTCGGATACGTTAGAAGTATTCGACGAATATTTTTTTCAGTATTCGAATACCGAAAAGTATAAGTAGTATTTGAATACTAAAATTGTCATGATTTGAATAACAACAGGGAAGCAAAATAGGAAAAAAAAATAAATAAGGACCCTTTTTGTTTTTTTTTGTTCTTTAATTTTGTCATAGGTTTTGTTTTGTAGTACTCGAATCTTTCGTTGTCAGTATTTAAATACCGATTCCGGGTATTCATGTATTCGAATACTTTTTTCTACCAAGTATTCAAATATTCGGTATTCGAATACTTTCTTTTTCGGTATTCGTATTCGAATACCGATTTTCAGTATTCTGCCCAACTCTGCTTATGCAAATGTCACAGTTTTGCATGACCGCCTGTATCCCGGTTAGGCCTATCTGCGAAAACAGCATCTTAGTAACTGTTCTAAAGTACTTCGAGATCGAAACGAGTCAAAATATCGACGGCCCACCGTTCAGCCAGCTTATGGGACTGTTGGACAAAATTAATACATCCAAAACTAATAAAGATAGAAATATCAAATGTGGTATTTTTGTAATGCTTTTTGAAGGATCTTTATAGTGGTAATATAGTATACAGGGTGTTGCATTTAAAAATATCATCCTTATTGACCTACCCTGTATATCCTAAGAGAATAAATATTTGACAAATGAAAACTTCAGAGTTAACCCAATAAACTGATATTTTTGTTAATTTTTTAGAATAAAAATAGACAAACGTTAAGGGAGTGTAAATTTATGGTGTTTTCTCGTTTAGGAGCTTGTCGTTTTGGCACCTAAAATTGATTTATTTATTTATTTATTTATTTAAAACCTACATTACAGGCAGTGCCCAAATAGTACAACAAAAAAACCTTAAAAACTAATATAAAAGTCGTATAAATACAAACATAATTAAAAACATATACCTATATACTTTAAATACAATAAAAAACAAAAAATAAAACAAATAATTGTTAAAAACGATGATAAATATTAAAATTACTCCAGACGGAAAAAGCGAAAAACCTTACAAAAACACAAAAGTAAAAAGAAGACTTTAAAAACTAACAAGTAAATCAAATGAATTAAAAAAAAACATTATTAAAAAGGTATACCCACATAGTTAAAAATATAATAACAAAATATCAAAAAAAAACACACAATTGTTAACGAAAAATACTGCCTATCAAACGTTTGTAACGACGGCCCTAATGACCTTCTAAAACTTATCCGGAGCGCAGTTGAAGTTTAACTCCATTGGCAATCCATTTAACAATCTCATAATCCGCCTAACTGGGTCGTTACTACCTATGTCTGTTCTGATAGGGTTCAAGAAGAACAAATCTGTCTGCCTTGTTGAGCAAAGAAAAATTTTTACCAGACCTGACTTTTTTTTCTGGTTTGGTCCCCTGGACAAAATGCTTGCTTCTTGTTTGGTACCCTACAGGTATGCATATAAATTAACAATTTAAAGAGACATATTCATTCTAAGTTTAGATAAGCGCTGTAATGCGCATTAGCCAAATTCGAATTTGAATAACACCCATGTGTAAAGACTCTTAAATTGGTGTCAGTCTTATTGCATTTAAATAGTTCTGTTATTAATACAGAGTATAGGTGGAGGTTCTGGTTCAATGACCTTTTATACTACACGTCAATGGTCTGGTTAGTTTTGGTAAGCACTTTATAAATCCACTTAAGAATTATATTCCCACCTTTAGGGTACCAAAAAAGAAGAAATAATTATGCATTTTTGTCGAAGTGACCAAACCAGAAAAAACAGGGTCGGGTCAGGTAAAATTTTATTAGGTGCCTAAACGAGAAATTCCCAAACGGGAATAAATCAAATTTATAATTGGGCTTTGGGTAGTCTTAATACTTACTATACAGCGTGTCTTCGGAAGTTCTTAACAAATGGAAAACTTTTTATTCTTTATAAAAGGTCCTGTTTGATGAGAAAATACATTTCCACAAAAATATTTGAAGGTTGGATGTACAGGGTGGCTTAAAAATGACTTGTTTCCAAATTAAAATAAGGGTTATTTCCTAATTATGGTACCAAACTTTAAAGGGTGATTTCTTATGTCATTTTGTGAATAAAAGTTCCTATAAACATATGTCCAGAGTTGCTTTGTATCTGGTTGGGCGTTAATATTTTTTTAAAGGTCTGTTTGTTTTTAAATATCTTAAATACGAAGCCAGATACCTATATATAGATATGTACCTGGCTTTGTATTTGAGATATTTATAAAATACCGACCTTTCTTAAAATAATTAACGCCCTGTATCTTACAAACAAAGCAGCTTCAAACATATGTTTATAGGAACTTCTTTTTTATTAAATTATATAAGAAATTACCCTTTGTAGTTTGGTACTGTAGTTAGAAAATAACCCTTATTTTAATTGGGAAAGTCATTTTTAAGCCACCCTGTACATCCAACCTTCAAATATTTTTATGGAAATGTATTTTCTTATCAAGCAGGACTTTTAGAGCAGACATTTTTTTCGTAAAATTAATAATAAAAAAGTTTGCCATTTGTTAAGAACTTCCGAAGACAGGCTGTATACAAAAAATGGAAATAAGTTTTATAATTAACGAGTTGTACTGATTACTTTTGGATCATCAGCATCTGGGATGTTAAAAGCAGTATAATTACAATTGTTACAATTTTTTTCTTGCCCTATTGCAGAAACCCAGGGTTCAAATCAGATACCATAGGTAATTCTTGCAGAGTAAAAACGATCTGTTTTTAGAAGTCTTGCAAAGAATTGCAATTCTAAGTATAATAGCCTTAATCTCCATTATCTTTGCTTTAAAATAGTAAAAAAATGCAAATATACTTTTTATAGCTTTTTTTTCACCCTTTCGGGGTCATCCCACCCAGGTCCGACGACCGCCCCCTAGGTGGTGCACTGCAGCCTGAAGGCTTATTGTACCTTGACCCCTACTCCTTCTCATTCACACACCATTCATTCCATAACTTGGATGGTTGTTGCTCGGTCCGCATCCCCGAGCAGAACACCGTGTGCCGTTGCCCAAAACACCGCTGTCGCCGGACACCCATCCAAATTATGGGCGCGCATTCCACTGCTTAACTCCGGAGATCGACGCTTGCCGATACAACCGAAGCAGCCACAAGCGCGCCTTTTTATAGCTTAGTGCTTAGTGAATTTGGCTGAACAAAACCATAAATAGAAATCTGTACCATTTTCTTTTAATATTAAACACAAATTAATGGACATTAAATAATAAGATCCTTAAGATGTAATTATTAAGAAATGTGCATGTATTTGTCGCCTTCATTATAAAAGACTCATGAAAACAAAGTTTCTTTTTTTTTTAATTCTTGCAATTTAGGCAAAATTGTAACTAATATACATAAGTGGTAATATTGCAATTTCTCTATATTTTAAAACGATAAACTTCAATGATGCGTGGACATACAAATCTATAATTTTAGGATATGAATATTTGGTCAATTTAGTATAATTTTTACTAAAAATATTACTTATGCTAAAAAACGCAAATTAGGTTTTTGTCCACAGATCACTGCACTGTGCGGCAACGCAAAATAAAATATTAGTAAAGATATTTGAAAGAAACATAAATATCTAACTTTGTATTTATAACGTCTCTTCCAAGCAAGTAGTACACCGTGTAAATAGAACTAGAATTACCTGCAATTGTATGCGACATTTTTATGCATTACTGGCATACCAACATCTATCAGGATATCTTTACATAGAGGAGCGTTTAAGAGCTCAGCTAATACTTCCCAGGAATGTAAATAGGTGTCGCTTTCATAAAAGTGATCTTCACAATTATACCCACTAAAAAATATTAAAAAGCAATGATACCAAAAGTTTTTATCTACCAGACTGTTTTCTTAAATTCTTAGTCAGTCAGTTAACACTGCCCTTTCCAATGCTCCTAGTACCTTTCCATTTTTTTAAATATATTACACAATGTAACATTAAAATTTAAGGGCAGATTATATTATTTAAAAAAAAATAATCATGATTCTAGGCCTGACGCCCTTGGACATCTTTATTAAGACGGAGGCAATGAATAGCATCTATAGAATGATAAACACAGGGACGTGGAAACAACATCCTGGAAAACACGGTATTACTGGGGTAACTGCAATCATCGACCTACAGCTCTTGAACGTGAGATCAGACCACAAGATCTACAACTTTGGAAAACCATACGAGGTGCATTTTTTAAAACTTACAATGGCTATATTTTCTTTCAAATATCAAAAAGTAAAAAATACCGTTTCTATAAAACCTGGGGGAATATAATGTATGACGTATTTTTCAAAACACCTCCATTAACCCCTTAAGTTCCATCCCCAGTCACTTTTTAAAATCTTAAATCGCAACACTCCTTATGTGGCACCTCTCTGGAAAGCTTATGAAAAACGCTTTTCGTTGATCATATTAAAAGTTGGAGTAAAATGAAAAACTACCCGTTCAGTAAAAAAAAATAACACTTTTATTTATAAAAATTAACAGAAAATGTCCAAATAAATTAATATAAAATTAAATAAAAAATTAAAATAATACTCCCTGGAGAGCAAACCTGCTCCCATAAAAAGTTCTGGTTAGTCCTCTTTCTGAATTTTGTCGGAAAAAAAGTAATAGCAACTGTTTTTTGTTGTTAAGCGCTTGTACAATAGAACCAACCAGAACTTCTAATGGGAGCAGGTTAGCTCTACAGGGAGTAATTTAAATTTGTTTTTAGTTTTTAATTAATTTTACATTAATTTAATTGAACATTTTCTGGTATTCTTTATGAATAATAAAGTATGATTTTTCTAAAATTTAATGGTGGTATTTGATTTTACCCCAACCTTTTTATGACCACAAAAAGCATTTTTTATATGCTTTCCAGAGAGGTGCCCCATAAGTTGTCATTTAATTAATTTATTTATTTATTTATTACAAGCCCAACAGCAACCATTAACAGGTCTACAAATATAAACTATATAAAATTAAATAAAACAATAAAGGAAATAATTTCAAAGCAAAAATAGAAACTTAATTTTAAGACTAAAATCTCATACCTAAAGTGCATACTCGAACAAACAATCTATAATTCATGGAAAAATCACAGTGATATGCAATGCCATTGTATAAGGAGCACATTCTTTGAATTGGTGACATATACAATGCATTAGTACTGGGCGATGGCAAATAAAAATATCTAATGTTCCTACTTGCAATCCTCGGGATCGCAAAATTAATTTCACCTAACAGAGATGGACAGACGATGACCCCATTAATCAACTTATACCAAAATACCGTGCTATAAAGATTTCTTCTTTTCTCTAAACTTTTCAAACTGAATCTTCGTCGCAGAAGGCCATCATCTGTTCCCCTCTGAGGGTAAGTGCCTTCTTCTTTTAAAACCAAAAATTTTAAAAACTTTCTTTGGATTCGTTAAGATTTAAGATTTAAGACTTGTTTTAAGATTTTAAAGTGACTGGGGGTGCAGCTTAAGGGGGTGATAGAGGTGTTTCGAAAAATACGTCATTTATATTACCACCGGGTTTTAAAGAAACCTTTTTTTTTTTTGGTATTTCCTATGGTTTAGAAAATATAGCAATTGTAAGTTTTAAAAAACGCACCCTGTATATAAGGTCAGCTGCGATCCTGACATATGGACAAGTGAGACCTTCATCATTTGACAGAGGCTTGGTAGAGTGGGTACTGGTATATTAGGACAAGGCCCAAAGTGACTTTTAGTCTCGTACTAGGGAGGCAAGCCACTGTATACTAGGCAGAAATATATGCTATTCTAGCATGTGTTCAAGAGAACATGAGAAGAGGGTATCACAAGATTCACATTCTCTCTGACAGATAGTCTGCTCTAAAAGCCTTGGATGCCCCTTGTGTAACATCCAAAATCACGATGGAGTGCCTGAACAATATTAAAGAGCTCGCCGCCAGGAACAACAGGATAGAAGTTCTGTGGGTTTCTGGACACTCGGGAATGAAAGGCATAGAAAAAGCAAGGTTCAACGGTCCAAAACTAGTACTCCGGAAGGTACCAACAGATGATGAAAACAACGATAAACAGATGGTCTTAACAACACCATCTCGCTCGTTGGCATATATCACCTGGTCTAAGACATGACAGAGAAATACTAGGCGGTTCTTTCAAGAAATTAAAAACTGAAGTCCTTCAGCTGGGGCGCACTCAGTCAAGACCAGTAGAAGGACTTTTGGCAGGACACTTACAAAAAATGGGCATTTACAATGGATCCATCATCACCACATGCAGGCTTTGCGGGGAAGAGGAGAAAACAGCCTCACACATAATATACAACTGCATTGCAACTCACAGTCTATTTGGGAACATACATAGCGGGAGCCCTCTCCCGCATGAACATCTTGGTAGGAATCTACTAAACCCGATCAAAAGCAGTTGACTTCTGTCTGTCTGTGTGTCAGAAAAGAGGGGTGCACAATAAGCCAATAGGCTACAATGCAAACATGGTCGAATGACCAACCCCGCCTTAAACCAACCAACCAACCGCAGAGTGTTTTCTTAAATTCTTGGTCAGTGAGTCCAATTTCCAATGCACCTTGTACCTTCACATTTTTTTATACAAGGTGTTACACAATGTTAACATTAAAATTTAAGGGCAGATTTTTATTTTTACTAAAAAAATATAAAAATTCTTATTAACATGGATCGGAAAAAGTATTGCTTCCCAGATACATGATGTTAATTTTTTTTTTTTTTTAATATTGGAGTTTTATTAATATAAGAGGTTAATTTAGCTCTAACTAAGTTAAATTTATTCTGTCTAGTGGCGTCTCAAGTGGTACCCAAAGGAGTATTTCTGAATTAAGCACGTAAAAATACAGCTTATTTAGCTCTTGATCTTCAGTTTTTAAGAAAAATCCACTTAATTGCTAACTTTTGGAAATCTTTTTAATATTGTTTTATTATTAATTAAGTATATAACATTTATCTCAAATACTTACTTGAGGGCTTTTAATTTTTTCCATGGTTTGTGTTTGTTTCTTCAAAAACTAAGCAAAATAAAAACTCAGAAGCTTAAAAATAGGTATTTTTACTTACCTAATCCAAATAAAATATACCTAAAACTACTTTTTTTTCTCAGAAACATTTTTTGAGTTACCACCTGAGACACTACTGGATTAAGTAAATTGAATTATGTTAGGTCTAAATAAGCCTTTTAGATCTACACATAACGGTGTCAAGTTTATATCAAAATCGTATGAAAAATATTTAAAATATTAACTATAACACAACATTTTTAAAAAGTTTAAAACCTGTATCTGGGAAACAATACATTTTGAGACCTACATTTATATAAACTATTTTTTATTATTTAAAGTAGGTATACTTTGTACTTCATTTTCCCTTACAATTTTCTGGTATAGGTATTCCACAATAAGAATAACGGTAGATTGGTTAAAATTACATAAGTAAAAAAAAATCAGTTTTTGAACCGACTTCAAAAAGAAGGTTATAAATTCGCCTGTATGTTTTTTTTGTGTGTATGTTACGCGATTACTCCGTCAATTGTACAACAATTTTAAAAATTCTTTTTTTTTTTTGAAAAAGTGCACTTCCGCGGCGGTCTCATAAAATAACAAGTCAGGATCGCAAGAGAGAAGGGTACTAGACCTATTGTTTTCTCTCTGCCATACGTTGTTCGTGCGGCAAAGCTGCCTCTGGACTGATATATGCTCAAATATTTCACCGAACTGAGATAGAGACTACAGTAAAAAGCACAGGAACGTGTAATTTGATTGATTGACAGGATTGATTGGGGAGGGGTCATGGTTAGCTAAATCTTTTTTTTTTAATTCGTTTCATTAAGAAATTAATTACATTATGCACCTCATCCTCGAGATCACTGTAGTTTTTTACTATGTACTTGCCGCTAGGTATCACCACATTTTTTAATGATTACTACTTTTTAAAGTCTATACCTTTAATGGAATACCCATGAGGTTTCCACCAGCTAAAAGATTATCATCTTATTTTAAATTATGATCAATTTTTTAAAGAAAATTATTTTCTCTAGATTGAAAGGAAATAACATTTATTAGTTTAATTAGGGTTGGAAGGGAGTAATCCATTTGGAAGATGTGCTACCTATAACAATTTAAAATAAGTAGAAAAACGTGGTTATAAAAGGTACAAATCAAATATTGCGTGCCAATCTGGCTTTAAATCAAGAATTGTATGCAAAAAGCAGGAGGAATATAGTGAAAATAGGATTAGTCTAATTTTCTATTTTGATGATGGATACCTCGGGAACAAAACGTTTCCGCCAAAAAAAAAAATTCTTTTAAAGCCGATTCCCAGCTAGGGGTTTTAACCCAGGGTTTTTACCCCAGGTAGAGTCTTTGCCTTTTGACAATTCACATCTGCGAGTCATGGGTAAGGGGTTAAACTTGTTCGTTTTTAACCCGCCAAATTAGAACTGTTTCTAATTTTTCCTTATAGGTGACGACTTTTTGACAAAATTCCCTACATGAATTAACAGTTTTAATTTTAATGTGCATGGAAATGATTTTACCCATGTCCTTGAAGAAACCCTGACAATCAGCTGACGGGTGACGACTCATGCGTCACCGGTAAATACCCCTAAGTGGGAATCGGCTTTAGATTCGTTATCAACGGCCCAAAAACCCCCGTTTACCAAATTTCGTCAAAATTGGAATCGCCGCAGGTTTCTACAAAATTACCAAAAAATACAACTACATACCAAATTTCCAATTCAGGCCCTGTTCTAAATGTAGCCCCCATTTCTTTAGCCTCTAAAATACTTTGTAAAATTCTGTCCAAGTTACCTTCAAAATCTAGAGCCCATTGATTAAGGGTTGCTGAGGCAATTGTTACTTTTCGACCCATTTCAAATGCTTTTACTGAAATATAAAAGAAAATGTACACAAAGCAGAAGTTTTATCAATTATCAGTTACTTGAGTTTGAGTAATGGATAACTTTACTTTAAAATTGTTTTGATTAATTTTTAAGAATAAAAATGTGTGGTTATGTTTTCTTTTCTAAATTGTAAAAGCCCGACATCTATACAAATATTTTCTATTTAAAATGATGGTAAAGAAACCAGGAAAAGAAAACATCGCTATAACTAGGAAATTATTGGCACGCCGTTCGAGATGTCCTTAAGAGATGGCGCCTACAGAGCAACAATTTAAACAAAGCTCCAAAATCCAAGATGTTAGGGGAAATCCCTTGGAAATCCCATTTCAAATCAACGACATTTCATTTCAAATAGACTAGAGACGTACACACCTGTCAAAGCGTTCCACATTTTTTTATGCTACTCTGTATGTCCCATCTAAATAAACCACTGATCTGAAAAATAATAAGGATAAATACAGCAAAAATGACAATAACCCCTACGTGGGCACTGCGCAGTACACTTGTGGGCATGCGCACTAAAAATGTACAGACTAGCGGAAAACAAACAACAGGACCGGGTTTGGAAATTTGGTAAACGAGGTTTTTTGGGGCGCTAATCACGACTTTTTTTTGAAAACGTTTCGTTCTTGAGATATTCATCATCAAAGTTGAAATTCAATTCTTAGTTTCACTCTATTCCGCCTTCTTTTTGCACAAAATTCTTGATATAACAGCTAACAGGCACACAATATTATATAAACATCTTTAAAAAAAAACTTTTTTTAGTTATTTTACACGTTTTTTCATTAAATTCCAAATCTTTTACCCCTAAAACGCTACAACCATGCATACACCTATGTGTATAATGGTTTCAGACATGGCGACTTGATTTAAAGCAAACTTTTTATATTAATAAAGAAAGGCTAAAAACCAATAAGAAAAACATGTTTTAAAAGGGTTTTTATAGTTAAATAAAATATTGTGTGCTAATTTAGTGTTACATCAGTAACTTAGTGCAAAAAAAAGGGAATTATAGTAAAAATAAGAACAGTTTGGCCATGATGACGAATATCTCAAGATCGAACCGTTTCCGAAAAAAAAAATAGATTCGTGATCAGCGCCCCAAAAACCAAGGTATAGCAAATTTCGTCAAAATCGGAGTTGCCGCAACTTTCTAGACAATTACCTAATTTTGTTTGTTCTTGCATATATACACTTATTTAAATATTTTATTTTAAGTTTGTACTCGTCTTCCATAGAAGTCCCTAAAAATTAAACCGGTTTAGATATTGGGTACTTTTTTTTGTCTTGTATAATTTAGTATACGAGAGTGCTTTGAAGCACTAATCTCAACTTGAATTTTGTTTTTTGCTGGACCCTCTTTGACTAAACCTTAAAACTGCACAATATTTTTGCGTTATTATCTTTCTTCTTAAAACTACTTTGACACAACAAAACTAAATCAATTGGTATTTGATTTATTTTATCATAAAACCAATTAATTTTGGTGTAACTAGTTTGAGGACTCAATTTATACACTGTTATTTCACTTTCGCTGCCGTAGCAGTTTTCGTTCAGTTAAACTTGGCGTGTTGTGCCATTTGTAAACGCCGTTGCCTCATTTGACTTGACCAAGTTATCACCTTTGCCTCTGGTCGTTTGCAAACGTTCGTGATCTTAGAAAATTTTATGCTGAAAATTTTTGGGGTTAGGGACAAACTGACCTCATATTTGCAATCAAAACCACAAGAAAAACCTTCCAATTTCTGCAAAACAACACTATACAATAACTCATTGTTTCTGGTTTATCAAAACTAAAATAAACAAAAGTTAAAAACACCACTGAAAAACACGAAGACTCGCTAAGCACAAATGTCCTTTCATTTGTGCTTAGCGAAATACTAAATGACTAATAACGGTCGACCGTAGATGAGAGGTTGGTTTTTGGGCGGCTGACGGCGTCAATTTTACCTGGCGTTTACAATCGGAAAATCCCAAATTATCATGAGTGTGGCCCTGTTGCTATGTAGGTAAACATTTTCAGTGTTCCAACCACTATATTTAATAAAATACTGCAAATTTTGTCAATGTTGCCAACACTATATTGGATTTTAATTGAAAAACACTAACTTTTATGAGAACTGCGCATGTGCAAAGGTGTACAGCAACTCTCCCAGTGTGGGGTCAAAAATTCGTGCGCAGGTCTATTGAAAATATATGGGGAACATTTTCTATTAGCTATCCGCTTTATTTTTCAGATCATTGAAATAAACCCAGTAAACTCCTTTATGCTCCCTGCACAAAAAAGGTATACCTACCTTGTAAAAGTTGCTCTGGGCATGGAAAATCAAAGCCCTGGGTAACCGTTTTTAAACTTAAGTTGTTTAAAATGCCTTCAAAAACAGTTTCATATCCAAAACTTACTATTGCCTCATATTAAACGAATGATTTAATGTATTCTTCTATACACTTTTTAACTTTATCTTTAAAACGGTTGCCCAGAGCCTTTCTTACAAAGCATACCTTTTTTGTGTAGAAAACATGGGGAGTTTACTGGTTTATTTAGATAGTACATACAGAGTAGCACAAAAAGTTAGGACGTTTTGGAGAAATTTTAATAGTGTAGCTGGCGCCCTCCTGTTTATACGTAAAAATTTATATAAGATAACTGCTAATAAAAAACCCTAGATACTGAGCTTTATTAAAATATTTAAAACGCATAAAAACTTATTGAAATAAATTTAAAATACTTTTTCACTTTTACACTCCCTATTATCAACTTTTGAATCTATATAGCTTATATGTATTTTGTAAATCCTAATATTTGGATACAAGGCATCTGTGTTTTTTCTGTGTACCAATAATTAGCAGACACCCTTTATATCAAAGCAGTGGCTAACGATAAAGCCCTTGAGACAAAGGTAAAAAGTAAACTGTTTTTTTTTGTACAAGAACTATCGATCCTGTATTAAAAAACTTAAAAATAAACAAATATAATCAATGACCTTTTATCCTTTACATGTGAATAGTCTAAGGATATAATCTTTTAAGTATATGTCAGGGATTTATTACTCTACACCTTGTGCCAATTTGAAGCGCACAATTAAGTTTTTGTGAGTTAAACACAAGCAGGTAGAGATTGGATAAATAACGCCTGCATGTAAACATCTCCCTGATATTCACCAATTTTAAGCGAACAACCAATTTTAAAACGGTATTTGCCAATCGGTTATGTTGACGTTTAAACAATATGTATTATACGTCAAAGTTGTCACCAATTATTACCGCGGTTATAATTGGTTGAACACCTAAAATTGATGATTATGACGCATGGATCTCACTTTTTCGTTGCTTTAAACCTTCTTCTTTTGGAGAATTGTACATGAATATCTAACAGATTAGCAATTTGCTACCCGATTTGGACCAAATTTGGTTACAACAGTATTTCGGGGCGCTGATCATAAATCCGATTTTTTCGAAATTAGCTCGTTTCCGCCATGTCCACCATATAAAGTTGAAAATCAAATTATACCTATTTTCACCATATTTTTCCCCGCTTTTTAGGCAAAATTCTTGATTTAACTGGTCCAAAATATTTGATTTTTACCTTTTAAAATGCTGCAACCATGTATAGACTATGCCACCATAGCCTGCGGGGATTGAAAACGAATATAAGTGGTTATGCAATTAAATGCAAAAAAGAAACTGTAAAATACTTATTAGAAAAACGGGGGTTTAAAAGGTAGAAATCAAATATTGTGTGCCACTTAATTTTGAAATCAAAAATTGTGTACAAAAAGAAGGGGAAATAGGGTGAAAATAAAGTAGTTTGATTATCAACTTTGATGATGAATATCTCGAAAACGAAACGTTATTGAGTATTAATACGGAAATAAATATTTCATAAAAATGCTTTTGGAGACTTTACCTTCTTGAGGGGCTTTTTTGCCTGAATGAGTTAATGTACATTTAACAACAGATTTATTAGCATAAATACTAAATACAACTCTATTCCTGACGTTTTCTATAAAAACTTTCGTAGCATAGGGCTTTATAACCAAAAGGGAATTAAATTTATTCCCTATTGAGAACATTTTTAACTAAGTTATTATCTTATTATATTAAAAATTTATGATTTTGACATCCTTGTAATACTTTTTTCTCAACTTGTCAACTT
Organism: Listronotus bonariensis; assembly: GCA_014170235.1. Lineage (NCBI taxonomy): Eukaryota > Metazoa > Arthropoda > Insecta > Coleoptera > Curculionidae > Listronotus > Listronotus bonariensis. Next base: position 9,737 of record JACEGR010005038.1, on the reverse strand, counting down.
AGGTTATTAGTCAAATACAGGGTATTTCTAAACAAATGCGAAAAAAACTAGCAGGTGATTCGTTATTTAAAATCACCACCTTCTAGATGTTTTGAATTTTACTGAATGAGCGATGTTTAAAATAAAGGTAGGGAATTGCAGCAGTAGAAAAATTGCAAAAAGTACGGTACTATTTTTTATCTTAAAAACGAAAAGCGTTAGAATACTTAATTAAAAGTTCTGGTAAAGATTAGGTACCTATCCATAGGATTTTCATTTTTTCCGGGAAATTTTGCAGGTATATTGTTAAATAGTCAATTCTTAATATAATAACGTGAGGATGAACGAGTTTTATTCATTAAAAACTTACTTTTGCAATTTTTTGGGGGATCAACTTATTTCACTGTAGCCTTCATTTACATAATATTAAGAGGCTGATGGAAAGTATATACTTTTGTCACCAATTTTATTTATTCAATAAGCCGTAAACACATCCTTAAAATATTTTCTATAATATTATAATTATCTGTGGAAAATATTCAAATTAAAAGATTTCAAATAATAAATACAACTCTATGACACATGACAACAAAATCATAACTGGTCTTGTACAGTGTTGGCACTTTGACCTAATTAAATTCTTTTGGTACCTACAAAGTCGATTGATGAGATAAGGTCAGGACATTCGCCATATTGGCTAGCGCGGCTGTATGTGACGTCAAGTCGGGCCATTTTCGGCCATGTTTGATTTTAGGCAGATCAGTGGCGTAGAATTAAGGAGAAAACAAAAATAACTGTATGTTGTAAACAAAATTTATTGGATTATTTTAATAGGCATAACCTAAAACAAAAACATAAATGTGGATTAAATATTGAAAATTAAAAATTATCAAAGCGACGACAAGACGATGAGGTACCTGGCAGAGCAAAACATTTTCCATGATTCCGTAAGTCAAAAACCATTTTAAAACTTTGTATATAAGGTGTTCGCTAATGAATGGTACACAGAAAAACCACCGATTTCTTATGCCAAAATATTAAGATTTAACCAAACATACCTAATATCCAAAAGTTTATAATAAGGAAGGATGTCATAGTAAAAAGAAAAAGTAAATTTATTTCGATAATTGTTTCCTCCTTTTTAAATATCTTAATAAAACGGTATCTCAGGATTTTTAAACATTAGCTTTTCAGATCGAATATTAATTTTTGTGTGTAGACTAGAGGGCGATGGGTACACTATTTAAAATGCTCTAAAACTACCCAATTTTTGTTACTACTCTGTATATGTATGTAAACTAGTAAGTTTCTCTATGCTTTCTGCACAAAAAGGTGTACTTAGTAAGAATCGGTCTTGACAACCGTTTTTAAGGTATTCACGTTTTAGTTGTTCAGTGCACCCCGAAAGTATGAGCTCCATCACGCTGGAACCTGCTTTAGAAAAAAACCTAATTTTTTTAGCTCATTTATAACTACAAACGCTACAAATGATTGTAGTAAAGTTTATTTGTTTGTAGTACCAATAATTACGCAGCTAACCTAATAAATGTTGTTCTAAGACAGAAAAAAAAATAAAACTGCGTTAAAAATTTTGGAATACACTCAAAATTGTTTGTAGTTTATTGTAGCGACGAAAAAAATTCTTAATCCCATACAAGTCAAAAAATTTTATCCGTTACCTTGCCATGGGAAGACAAAACAATTGTTCAAAACTTTTTTATCTCATTTATAACTACAAACGCTACAAATGATTGTAGTAAAGTTTATTTTTTGTAGTACCAATAATTACGCAGCTAACCTAATAAATGTTGTTCTAAGCCAGAAAAAAAAATAAAACTGCGTTAAAAATTTTGGAATACACTTAAAATTGTTTGTAGTTTATTGTAGCGACGAAAAAAAATTCTTAATCCCATACAAGTCAAAAAATTATTTAAACATAACATAGCCATGGGAAGACAAAACAATTGTTCAAAACTTTTTTATCTCATTTATAACTACAAACGCTACTAATGATTGTAGTAAAGTTTATTTGTTTGTAGTACCAATAATTACGCAGCTAACCTAATAAATGTTGTTCTAAGCCAGAAAAAAATAAAACTGCGTTAAAAATTTTGGAATACACTCAAAATTGTTTGTAGTTTATTGTAGCGACGAAAAAAAATTCTTAATCCCATACAAGTCAAAAAATTTTTAACCGTTAACATAGCCATGGGAAGACAAAACAATTGTTCAAAACTTTTTTATCTCATTTATAACTACAAACGCTACAAATGATTGTAGTAAAGTTTATTTTTTTGTAGTACCAATAATTACGCAGCTAACCTAATAAATGTTGTTCTAAGCCAGAAAAAAATAAAACTGCGTTAAAAATTTTGGAATACACTCAAAATTGTTTGTAGTTTATTGTAGCGACGAAAAAAAATTCTTAATCCCATACAAGTCAAAAAATTTTTAAACATAACATAGCCATGGGAAGACAAAACAATTGTTCAAAACTTTTTTTATCTCATTTATAACTACAAACGCTACTAATGATTGTAGTAAAGTTTATTTGTTTGTAGTACCAATAATTACGCAGCTAACCTAATAAATGTTGTTCTAAGCCAGAAAAAAATAAAACTGCGTTAAAAATTTTGGAATACACTCAAAATTGTTTGTAGTTTATTGTAGCGACGAAAAAAATTCTTAATCCCATACAAGTCAAAAAATTTTAAACATAACATAGCCATGGGAAGACAAAACAATTGTTCAAAACTTTTTTATCTCATTTATAACTACAAACGCTACAAATGATTGTAGTAAAGTTTATTTTTTGTAGTACCAATAATTACGCAGCTAACCTAATAAATGTTGTTCTAAGCCAGAAAAAAAAATAAAACTGCGTTAAAAATTTTGGAATACACTCAAAATTGTTTGTAGTTTATTGTAGCGACGAAAAAAAATTCTTAATCCCATACAAGTCAAAAAATTTTTAAACATAACATAGCCATGGGAAGACAAAACAATTGTTCAAAACTTTTTTATCTCATTTATAACTACAAACGCTACAAATGATTGTAGTAAAGTTTATTTTTTTGTAGTACCAATAATTACGCAGCTAACCTAATAAATGTTGTTCTAAGCCAGAAAAAAAATAAAACTGCGTTAAAAATTTTGGAATACACTTAAAATTGTTTGTAGTTTATTGTAGCGACGAAAAAAAATTCTTAATCCCATACAAGTCAAAAAATTTTTAAACATAACATAGCCATGGGAAGACAAAACAATTGTTCAAAACTTTTTTATCTCATTTATAACTACAAACGCTACAAATGATTGTAGTAAAGTTTATTTTTTGTAGTACCAATAATTACGCAGCTAACCTAATAAATGTTGTTCTAAGCCAGAAAAAAAAATAAAACTGCGTTAAAAATTTTGGAATACACTTAAAATTGTTTGTAGTTTATTGTAGCGACGAAAAAAAAATTCTTAATCCCATACAAGTCAAAAAATTTTTAAACATAACATAGCCATGGGAAGACAAAACAATTGTTCAAAACTTTTTTATCTCATTTATAACTACAAACGCTACAAATGATTGTAGTAAAGTTTATTTTTTGTAGTACCAATAATTACGCAGCTAACCTAATAAATGTTGTTCTAAGCCAGAAAAAAAAATAAAACTGCGTTAAAAATTTTGGAATACACTTAAAATTGTTTGTAGTTTATTGTAGCGACGAAAAAAATTCTTAATCCCATACAAGTCAAAAATATTTAAACATAACATAGCCATGGGAAGACAAAACAATTGTTCAAAACTTTTTTATCTCATTTATAACTACAAACGCTACAAATGATTGTAGTAAAGTTTATTTTTTGTAGTACCAATAATTACGCAGCTAACCTAATAAATGTTGTTCTAAGCCAGAAAAAAAATAAAACTGCGTTAAAAATTTTGGAATACACTTAAAATTGTTTGTAGTTTATTGTAGCGACGAAAAAAATTCTTAATCCCATACAAGTCAAAAAATATTTAAACATAACATAGCCATGGGAAGACAAAACAATTGTTCAAAACTTTTTTATCTCATTTATAACTACAAACGCTACAAATGATTGTAGTAAAGTTTATTTTTGTAGTACCAATAATTACGCAGCTAACCTAATAACACAAAACCGCCCTGTTATCAAATAGACATATTTCGTGTTAACATGATGCTGATCAATTATAAACTGAGATATGTACTACAAAAAAGCAACGGTATTTTCAGCGTTAATCCTATAATTAAGAGGAACTAAATAATACTGCGAAAAAAATCTTATTCCTTAATTAGTCAAAAATTATAAAGAAATAAATAAATAAAAATACCATAGCTGTGGGGAAGTCAAAAAACTTGCTCTGGAAACTAAACTATTCCATTAAATGTAGTGTAGTTCATTTTGTGTGTGTGTGTGTTTCTTAATATTTGTTAATTAAGAATTATTTTCTTCCAGATGAAAAATTAACCCCTAAATTAATCCTTGAATTAAAATGTTACAAAACCTGGCAAAAGCACCGTTTTAAAAAATAAAATACAAAGTCTGTATGTTTTAAATCATTTTTTGTGTTCAGTTTAAAATAATATTTTTTTAGGCCCAGTTGAGTGGGTATTTTATAACTTCTTTAAGCTGTGTGTGTGTGTGTGTGTGTGTTTTGAACAATTGTTTTGTCTTCCCATGGCTATGTTATGTTTAAATATTTTTTGACTTGTATGGGATTAAGAATTTTTTTCGTCGCTACAATAAACTACAAACAATTTTGAGTGTATTCCAAAATTTTTAACGCAGTTTTATTTTTTTTTTCTGGCTTAGAACAACATTTATTAGGTTAGCTGCGTAATTATTGGTACTACAAAAAATAAACTTTACTACAATCATTTGTAGCGTTTGTAGTTATAAATGAGATAAAAAAAGTTTTGAACAATTGTTTTGTCTTCCCATGGCTATGTTATGTTTAAAAATTTTTTGACTTGTATGGGATTAAGAATTTTTTTTTCGTCGCTACAATAAACTACAAACAATTTTGAGTGTATTCCAAAATTTTTAACGCAGTTTTATTTTTTTTTTCTGGCTTAGAACAACATTTATTAGGTTAGCTGCGTAATTATTGGTACTACAAAAAATAAACTTTACTACAATCATTTGTAGCGTTTGTAGTTATAAATGAGATAAAAAAGTTTTGAACAATTGTTTTGTCTTCCCATGGCTATGTTATGTTTAAAAATTTTTTGACTTGTATGGGATTAAGAATTTTTTTTCGTCGCTACAATAAACTACAAACAATTTTGAGTGTATTTCAAAATTTTTAACGCAGTTTTATTTTTTTTTCTGGCTTAGAACAACATTTATTAGGTTAGCTGCGTAATTATTGGTACTACAAAAAATAAACTTTACTACAATCATTTGTAGCGTTTGTAGTTATAAATGAGATAAAAAAGTTTTGAACAATTGTTTTGTCTTCCCATGGCTATGTTATGTTTAAAAATTTTTGACTTGTATGGGATTAAGAATTTTTTTTCGTCGCTACAATAAACTACAAACAATTTTAAGTGTATTCCAAAATTTTTAACGCAGTTTTATTTTTTTTCTGGCTTAGAACAACATTTATTAGGTTAGCTGCGTAATTATTGGTACTACAAAAAAATAAATGAATTGTAAAAAGTAAAAAGTAAACAAATAAAATATATTAACCGTTTATTTATAATTTGAGAAAAGCAAATACAGGAATGAGCTTTTTACTGCAGATAATATTTTTATTGCCAATAAGCTATATGAAATTACCAAATAGTAATACGAGATGCTTAAATCACATACGCCTCATACGCGTTTTATGCTACAAACAAAAAACCATAAAATAAAAAGTAATCGCCAAAACAATAACTGATGTTTCACAGTGTGAATGAATATCCTTAAATAGAGCCATTAATTATTATCTTATTGTATTAAATTAAGAGCCGCATATTTGAAACATGAATATATATTTTTTTCTTGCATGGATTATTTAGTACAAAAATTATTAATAATGTAAAAATAAATAGAAATTAATTATTCGATAAAATTTTAGAAAAGAATATTTTTAGAAGGAAGTCCAAAAATTATCATAGCAGAAAAGTAGTTTTCTAAGTTGTCAACAAGCTGAACTGTACTGAAAAATGTAAAAATAATAGAAAAAAATAGTGCACAAGTAACACTATCAATTTAGAGTGTATTCCAAAAGTTTTTAACGCAGTTTTATTTTTTTTTCTGGCTTAGAACAACATTTATTAGGTTAGCTGCGTAATTATTGGTACTACAAACAAATAAACTTTACTACAATCATTAGTAGCGTTTGTAGTTATAAATGAGTAAAAAAGTTTTGAACAATTGTTTTGTCTTCCCATGGCTATGTTATGTTTAAAAATTTTTTGACTTGTATGGGATTAAGAATTTTTTTTTCGTCGCTACAATAAACTACAAACAATTTTGAGTGTATTCCAAAATTTTTAACGCAGTTTTATTTTTTTTTCTGGCTTAGAACAACATTTATTAGGTTAGCTGCGTAATTATTGGTACTACAAAAAATAAACTATACTACAATCATTTGTAGCGTTTGTAGTTATAAATGAGATAAAAAAGTTTTGAACAATTGTTTTGTCTTCCCATGGCTATGTTATGTTTAAAAAATTTTTGACTTGTATGGGATTAAGAATTTTTTTCGTCGCTACAATAAACTACAAACAATTTTAAGTGTATTCCAAAATTTTTAACGCAGTTTTATTTTTTTTTCTGGCTTAGAACAACATTTATTAGGTTAGCTGCGTAATTATTGGTACTACAAAAATAAACTTTACTACAATCATTTGTAGCGTTTGTAGTTATAAATGAGATAAAAAAGTTTTGAACAATTGTTTTGTCTTCCCATGGCAATGTTATGTTTAAAAATTTTTTGACTTGTATGGGATTAAGAATTTTTTTCGTCGCTACAATAAACTACAAACAATTTTGAGTGTATTCCAAAATTTTTAACGCAGTTTTATTTTTTTTTCTGGCTTAGAACAACATTTATTAGGTTAGCTGCGTAATTATTGGTACTACAAACAAATAAACTTTACTACAATCATTTGTAGCGTTTGTAGTTATAAATGAGATAAAAAAAGTTTTGAACAATTGTTTTGTCTTCCCATGGCTATGTTATGTTTAAAAATTTTTGACTTGTATGGGATTAAGAATTTTTTTTTCGTCGCTACAATAAACTACAAACAATTTTGAGTGTATTCCAAAATTTTTAACGCAGTTTTATTTTTTTTTCTGGCTTAGAACAACATTTATTAGGTTAGCTGCGTAATTATTGGTACTACAAAAAATAAACTTTACTACAATCATTTGTAGCGTTTGTAGTTATAAATGAGATAAAAAAGTTTTGAACAATTGTTTTGTCTTCCCATGGCTATGTTATGTTTAAAAATTTTTTGACTTGTATGGGATTAAGAATTTTTTTTCGTCGCTACAATAAACTACAAACAATTTTGAGTGTATTCCAAAATTTTTAACGCAGTTTTATTTTTTTTTCTGGCTTAGAACAACATTTATTAGGTTAGCTGCGTAATTATTGGTACTACAAAAAATAAACTTTACTACAATCATTTGTAGCGTTTGTAGTTATAAATGAGATAAAAAAGTTTTGAACAATTGTTTTGTCTTCCCATGGCTATGTTATGTTTAAAAATTTTTTGACTTGTATGGGATTAAGAATTTTTTTCGTCGCTACAATAAACTACAAACAATTTTGAGTGTATTCCAAAATTTTTAACGCAGTTTTATTTTTTTTTCTGGCTTAGAACAACATTTATTAGGTTAGCTGCGTAATTATTGGTACTACAAAAATAAACTTTACTACAATCATTTGTAGCGTTTGTAGTTATAAATGAGATAAAAAAGTTTTGAACAATTGTTTTGTCTTCCCATGGCTATGTTATGTTTAAAAATTTTTTGACTTGTATGGGATTAAGAATTTTTTTCGTCGCTACAATAAACTACAAACAATTTTAAGTGTATTCCAAAATTTTTAACGCAGTTTTATTTTTTTTTCTGGCTTAGAACAACATTTATTAGGTTAGCTGCGTAATTATTGGTACTACAAAAATAAACTTTACTACAATCATTTGTAGCGTTTGTAGTTATAAATGAGATAAAAAAGTTTTGAACAATTGTTTTGTCTTCCCATGGCAAGGTAACGGATAAAAATTTTTTGACTTGTATGGGATTAAGAATTTTTTTCGTCGCTACAATAAACTACAAACAATTTTGAGTGTATTCCAAAATTTTTAACGCAGTTTTATTTTTTTTTCTGGCTTAGAACAACATTTATTAGGTTAGCTGCGTAATTATTGGTACTACAAAAAATAAACTTTACTACAATCATTTGTAGCGTTTGTAGTTATAAATGAGATAAAAAAGTTTTGAACAATTGTTTTGTCTTCCCATGGCTATGTTATGTATAAAAATTTTTGACTTCATGGATTAAGACTTCATTTCAATAAACTACAAACGCTACTAATGATTGTAGTAAAGTTTATTTTTGTAGTACCAATATTTACGCAGCTAACCTAATAAATGTTGTTCTAAGCCAGAAAAAAAATAAGACTGCGTTAAAAATTTTGGAATTCACTCAAAATTGATTGTAGTTTATTGTAGCGACGAAAAAAAAATCTTAATCCCATACAAGTCAAAAAATATTTAAAAATAACATAACCATGGGAAGACAAAACAATTGTTCAAAACTTTTTTATCTCATTTATAACTACAAACGCTACTAATGATTGTAGTAAAGTTTATTTTTTGTAGCACCAATAATTACGCAGCTAACCTAATAAATGTTGTTCTAAGCCAGAAAAAAAATAAAACTGCGTTAAAAATTTTGGAATAGACTCAAAACTGATTGTAGTTTATAGTAGTGACGAAAAAAAAATCTCTAGGTATCCCATATAAGTCAAAAAATATTTAAAAATAACATAGCTATGGAAAGACAAAAAAATTGTTCAAAACTTTTTTTAGCTCATTTATAACTACAAACGCTACTAATGATTGTAGTAAAGTTTATTTAGTAAGTAGATTATGTTAAAAACAAAACTTTTAACGAAGTGTTTTTATTGATGTTATTACTCTATTTAAACATTTTTTTTGTTGTTAATCTAAATTCAGATTTATTACTTCCTTCCCGACAGGTTGGTCAGTAACTTCATTATTCTCCTTTGTTTTTTTTTGTCTGTATTAACATATTTCATCGTTTTGTCCTAGTATTTATTCACATTATTTTCTAATTAAACTAGGTTTATTTTGAAACTCTGTAAATATTAATTAACACTCCGTTGGTAGTGTCTTATATGAGAGATATAATGCATGCTCAAAACAAGGTCACGTTGGCTCGTTTTTGGTTAGTAAGATGCCTCTTTCAGTACCTTCCTAGTTCAAAAATGTAAATCGTGAAGTAGAGTGAACAAGAGTCCACCTTCACCGTGTTCGTAAGGCCCGCCGCAAATTGAATCCAGCCCACGAACAGCACACTTTTAGAGCTCCATCACGCTGGAACCCTCTTTAGAAACAAACCTAATTTTTTTAGCTCATTTATAACTACAAACGCTACTAATGATTGTAGTAAAGTTTTTTTGTAGTACCAATATTTACGCAGCTAACCTTGTTGTTCTAAGCCAGAAAAAAAAATAAAACTGCTTTAAAAATTTTGGATACACTCAAAATTGATT
>JACEGR010005037.1:0-78573 GCA_014170235.1 Listronotus bonariensis | reverse complement strand
ACTACAAAATGCAGAGTTTGTTTTTCTTGTGATAATTCATAAAAGCTTGATGTCTAGGAACTTATTACCGTGGGTATAAAAAGTAGACGGCATATTTAACATACCTTAGGGATAAAGGAGCCGAAGTGAACATTTTGGGGCTTCTTCAGATGTACGGTTACAAAATGCATGAAACAATTAGTTTGTGTTGCTATATTACTGTACATCTCATTGGTACAGAAGAGAAGGGAAGTTTATGGTGAAAGTGTAAAGAATGTACTCGTGAAAATAAAGGTACTTTCCAGCCAAGAAAAAAATCCTAGTCTTCTAAAAGCTGTTGTAGCTCTAAATGTTATTTAAGGTTATTATTTAATGTAACGCCTACGCCGCTCATAAGTAGATAATAAAAATTGGTTAACTTTTTTATGCCGGTATATTATTGTCCTCTATTGTGTGCTTTGAAATCTACGATAAAATGGTGGTGCCCTCTGGATAACATTATTCAGTCGTTAAATGGGTTTAACATCTAAAAACCTGGCACCCACGGTACTTAGTACTTAGCTTTTAGTGCTACTAACATGGACTGCCATAAACATATAAAAAACTAAATATACTAAATGTACTAGATGTAGTACAATTGTACAGCTGAACATTGCAAATTCGCGTTGTTGTTGCCAAGGAAGCCATGATGAATGGCATGATTTAACTGACCAATAAGAAGGCTTCCTTGTGCAAGGTTACATAAAGACGAAATTCGCTTGCCCTGGTTTGCGTTTTAAATAATATTGCGAAGAATTTACCAAATTGTGCGTTTATTAAGTTTTGCATCTTGTTTTAATTTACGTAAAATGCTAAATGATAGGTGGATTGGACGCAGTGGACCTATTCGATGGCCTCCTCGGTCTCCCGACCTTAATCCATGCGATTTTTTTTTGTGGGGAACTATGAAAGAGTTTGTTTATAGTGAACCCATTAACAGTTTAGAACAGTTGCGAAATCGTGTGGAACTAGCGGCTCAGCAAATAAGAAACAATGAAAACATTTTTGCGCGTGTGAGAAACAGTATGCAGCGGAAAATAAATGCATGTTTGGAATCAAATGGAGGGCATTTTGAACATATACCGTATTGAAGGTAAATCCACCTTTATTTAAATATTTTTTGTTACAATTTATTTTGATATAAGGTTTTTAATAATTTTTAAAGTAAATTTATAAAAAAAATAGAATATAATAACATTTTACCTTTTTATTCTATTATGTATTTATATCGTTTATTGGGTATAAAATAGGACGTTTGGCAACATCGCAAACAAAGTCGCCTACTGTCTGTGACTAACGAACGGGCTTGGTGTTTATAGTATTTACGTAAGCAGGGACGTAGCAGATAGGTGAAAAGAAGGTATTTTTACAAATTGTAAAAAAGTTTGAATTAAACAAAAAAAGTACTCAGTGTGTCTCTACACTGTCCCAGGAGTCACCCATTTCAATATATTAAAGTATTTCCATAACACCCTGTATATCTACAGTAAAAAGTACAAACTGCATTATGCAAACAAAACATAATATTTTTTATGGTGTCGTCTTAAAAATTAAAATGCACGAACACATAAAGAACTTTTGCAGCTTAAAGAGTTTTAGATACGATTAGAGTTATGCAATTTTCTTCCAGGCCGTTGTCGTTATTAGAGAATTATTGCACAGTGAAATAAGGCCAGGCACTAATAATACCGGCCTTATTAACACGCTTTTATTAACTTGGGTTGTAACTATCTATCAATCTATCCATCTGGCTGCCTATGTAACGGAATCTTTGAGCCTAATTTTAACCAACTTCCAGCTATTCGATTTCTTTGAAACTTTGCACACGTATTAAGGACCCATGACAATGCAATAATCTGCAAACAGTATCCCGTTATCCTGCTTTGGATCGCCAGAAAAAAGAAATTCCATTATATTATAAAAACAACACCTAGGATGCCATCTGTTGGAAAAATTTCAAACTTTGCTATTAAATGAAGAAGAAATTTTTTAGTTTTTACACAATTTGGTTAGTTGCACCATTGGTGTTCAATTTTTATGAACAATAAAAATTAATAAGTTCTTTTACACAATTGGGTTAGTTGCACCATTGGTGTTTAATTTTTATGAACAATAACAGTTAATAAATGCCGTTAACACGCTTTTATTAACTTGGGTTGTAACTATCTGGCTATGTAACGGAATCTTTGAGCCTAATTTTAACCAACTTCCAGCTATTCGATTTCTTTGAAACTTTGCACACGTATTAAGGAAACATGACAATGCAATAATCTGCAAACAGTATCCCGTTATCTTTTTTGGATCGCCAGGAAAAAAATTCCATTATATTATAAAAACAACACCTAGGTTGCCATCTGTTGGCAACATTTCAAACTTTGCTATTAAATGAAGAAGAAATTTTTAGTGGGTTGCAATATATTGGCAACGGTCCAAACATTGCCTGGATTGCCACCTGTTGGCAAAATTTCAAACTTTGCTACTTAATGAAGAAGAAATTTTTAGTGAGTTGCAATCTGTTGGAAAAATTTTAAAATTTGCCACTCTTGTTCATTAAAAAAAATTTCGCCATTTTGTCAAGAGTAGCAGAAACTAAAAAATGAAAAATAATTAATAGTTTAAAAAACTAAAAAAACGCTTTTATATGCAACCGAACTAAAAATTAGAAAATAATTTTTCATTAAAAAAATATTGTCATTTCATAGTAAAAAGCGTGGGGTGATAAATATATTAAATGTTATAATTATTATATTTGCAAATATCTATGATGGAAAAGTTATGAAAAAATAGTAAAATGCACCCCACGCTTTTTACTATGAAATGACAATATTTTTTTAATGAAAAATTATTTTCTAATTTTTAGTTCGGTTGCATATAAAAGCGTGTTTTTTAGTTTTTTAAACTATTAATTATTTTAATATCTGAGCTTACGCAGATGCATGATAGGATAAGGACTTCCTTTATAAGTATAGTGCCCGGCTTTATTTATGTCGGTTTTAGGTCGTGCCTTATTTTGGTATTATTTTAACTTCGGAACTGTTCGTCTAATCGAACGGCTGCCGACCACAAAATCGAAAAGTTTTTAGAAGTAAAAATACTTAAAACCTTGCTCTTTCAAATGTATTTCTGCAATTAATAATAATAATAATAATATTGTTTATTTTTGATAATTAATTTACCTAACAATTATCCAATAACAGTTACAAAGAATGTACGAACATAAATAAACAGTAACCTCTGCAAAGGAAGACCTTGTTCGCAGGGTGCATACTATATAAAGTTTATTACTCGGTGGAACCGTACTAGTAAATAATGTTAAATTTAAGTTTTAAATTAATACAATTATGAAGACAGAACAATATTCTAATAATTAAAACAAAAGAAAAATGAAAAAAAAAGCAAGGAAAAAAACGACAAAACAATACCTAAATACAAAGTTTAACTATAACTATACTAAAAACCAGCAGTAGCATTTTTAACTCAATTCAATTATTTTTTAAATCAATTAATTTCTTTACACTTTCCCTAGGTAAATTTAGAATAAAATGTATTAATTTCCTTTTATATAATGTATACGAGTTTAATTTTTTTATTTTCTCAGGGAGAAAATTATGTATACGAGGACCCAAAAATGTATGACAATTGTGTTAAACAAAACCCTACAACACAAAACAATAAAGAAAATCTTCTAAAATGTGTTCCTTTTTTTTAGGTTAATGGTTTTGTCAACATGATTTGCAATAACTCTAAATTATGGGTACAAGCACTATTTAATTAAGGCCGTCATTAATAATTCCCGAGGTCCTTTGCGAGATCATCATCAATAGCAAAATATCTTTCAAGTTCTTCATTTCCTATGGGCATCTCTTACGTTTGTCGTTGTAACCAGACAATTATGTGTAAAACTCAGTCGTTAAAACCGGTCGGTCGTTGTAAGCCGAGTCGTAATAAACGATTTTTTTTTCATATAAGCTTATACTAAAACCAAATATACTGTGACGTATACTTTTGAAATATACATATAGGGCCATTTTACGTCACTGGGCAAATGTACCATATGGAACTATCTTCTTGGGACCATGAGACCGGTGGACCATCAAAACTAACTTTGCATTTTTTTAAAACCAACTTAACTTATTTGACTAACTAAATTTAGAACGGGCATACCCCCACTAGGGATAGTCCGTACGGGGCTTAACTAAAACTTTAACTTTATACTTTACTTCACTAACTACTTCTTATCTGATAAACCATCCCTTTTAATTTCTTTCTCTCTTCTTTAAATATCAAATTTTCCAGTGTTTGTTTTGCATTTCTACGCTACCCAGTTTGTTTAATGTTTTTATTTTATTATTATAAAAGTAACCTAGAAAATTGTTTAATTTATACTTTTAAGACCTTGACACCTCACGTATATTTTTATGTAGCAAATTTCCCAATGTTAAGTAAACTAATTAAAATGTATACTTATTTTAAAATTCCCAAAAATGTATATTTTTAAAATTCCCAAAATGTATACATTTTTTATACTAGGTGTTCACAATACGCCTATACTTAGGTCGCTAAAAACGGTTGGTTGCTATACAGAATCAGCTAAATACCAAAAAAGAGACAATCTAACGTGAATACCTGCATGTAAACATTTCTGATTGGATTAGTCACATACATCGTTCTTTGTTGCTTTATCGACCGATATCCCAATACCCATATATTTTTTCGCGTTAATTGGCAACAACAAAGACACAATGGAATGTATAAAGTAATTATTATAATTAATTTTTATGCCAAGAATATAGAAACTCAGTCACAACCTAATGTATTGTAATAATTTATTTTTTAACGCTTTTAAATACAAGAGGTTTTCATTAAAATTTTTAGAAGGTTAAGTGATTTTTTGGCTGTTTCCTTCCCTTTTTATCCGCATTAATTGGACTCAACCAAGGCACACTGGACCCGAATTTATACGCAACATCCGCCACAACAAAGCTCTTTATAGGGATGTGGGAATACGTATGTATACGAAAACCTTACTAGGGTGGAAAATTTTAATTAAGCTGATTAATTATTAAGTTAAAAATAGACATTTGGAAAGAGGTTTATAAAATCTAATAATACTAGTGTCAGAAAAATATTAACTACATTTAAAATTATAAAAGTTTATTTTTAAACGGTTATACTTAGCTTGACCTGTTTATGTATTTATTAATTTGTTCGGGTCAAATTTAGTAATTGGAATATTACCCCTTCCTGACCACCATAGGAGGCCTGGCAACACTCTGGAAGGGGTCTGGACGCCGCTTAAACAATATATGTGCACATATACCATATAGGTAAATTTTATTCTAGGGGGTAGCTGGCAAAACCTATGAGGGGCCCGGCCCCTCAAGCCCCCCGTTTTACGCCGATGCCGACCGCAGTCGATCTGATATTTAGTACACCCTCTTAATCTTGATGACCATACAATATATTACATACTTTATGATTGTAAATCCAAGATGGCCGCCGATACAAAATGGCGGATTACAACTTTTCTAAGCTATGTGACGTGGTTTATATAAATTTTTATTCTTAAAATAACCTAAGGATTTACACTCTTAAAGATTTACGTCTTAATCTGAAACACCCTGTATAGCCCTGGAACACGCAGTCCAAAGGCGTCCCATCGAAGCAAAAACCGATAAATATTTAATGCAATTAGAAAAACTAAACGAAAGTTTAAAAATATATTTAATTTTTTACATTTAACAACGGACCGATAAAACTGCCCAAAACCTGTAAAAAATTAAAATAATGACAATAGAAGACCAAAATTCCAAAATAAAACTATATTAAAAATCGTACTGTAGAACATTTTTTCATTTATCTTAAAATGATCAGAAATGGATTTATCGGTTTTGCATTTTTGCTGCTCAAATCGATTTTTTTACCACTATTTTTAATAAAGCTTTTTTTGTTGGCAGTGTAAAAAAGGATTTAAAATCAAATGACCTAAGTATGTTAGTCAAATTAAAAATAGATTGCCCAAACCGTTTTGTCAATATTTGAAAAATAAATGAACGAATTTTGACGTACACAATATAAATGCAAATTTTGTTAAAATTAGCATGTAAATATGTTTTTTTTACAAGTTTACAAAATAATGATATTTCAATATTATTTTAATACAAACTTCGAACATTGTAGGCGTTCTGGTAATACTAAAAAACAAACTAAAATATATAATAATGTAATAACATGGCAAAGAATAAAAATTGTAAAAACAAAGATAGTTAAACAAATGGACAAAAGTTCAGCAAGAATAAATTAAAAAATAAAAGGTATTTTAAACCAAATATTCGTGTATTTCTGGGGGCCAAAATTTACTAAACAACCCGCAAACTCAGCTAAATAAGGTTTTCGTCATTTTTAATTAATATTCGTATTATTCAAAATACAAATTGTTTAAATAAGCAGAGTAGTAGTTTGGATAAAGATATTCTTAAATACTTTAGAAAATACCAGAATACCAATTTATATTTAATTCCAAGAGATACATTCTATTATAGAAAGGCAGATATTTTTGCGAAATTTGTAATTTGACGAAAAATATAATTAAATTTACGAAAAGAAGAAACAGATCAAGAATTCGCTTTTGGTTCCTGGTTTAGCAAAATAATTAACATTTTTTGGCAAATTCAAAAATAAAAATTTTCTTTATCTTAATGTTCTTTCTGAGATCAATAGTATGTAGTAAAGTGTAAGTTTCATCTATTAGATAAAATAATTTAAAAATCCCATTTGCGTGACTTCCTATAATCAAAGACAATTAGTGAAACTACAATAATTGTCTTTGTTATAAAAATTTATTTATATACATATATATTGTAAAAAAAAAACAAACATAGGTATTAAAAGGTCTTAGTTGGGTATAGGTCACCTAAAAAGAATGGGACCGCTTTGGTCTTGGTTTACTAGTTTCGGAATATAATATAAATGAACCTGCTTATCCCTATTAACTCCTTTTACAACAACCTCTTAGAACCGTATTTAGGTCAATATTTAAAATGTTTTAATTAGTATTTAAAAAATATTTAAGCTTGACTTAAGCAAAAAATAGATTAACTAAGAAAATGTAATATTAAGGAGATTTGGATAAGAATTTAATAATACCAGAGATAACAAAAATAATGATAAACCAACAATCTTAAATCGATTCTTTTTCACAACGATTATAAAACAACTTTCTACTTATTTCTTTTTTTAAAAAGAAAACGGGACGTTTACAATAAATGTTTATTAAAATTTGTATATACATGCGGAAAAATTTAAAAAAGTTAGGCAGTAAAAGGTGAAATTTAGTTTTTTTTCTTTATTTAAAATAGAAAACAATAGCCCTGATAAAGTTGGCAGCAACTAACAAAACCGAGCTTCAAAGGTTTTTATGTCAAAAACAAATAGAGTTCTAAATGTAAAATACTAACGTCGCGTCGGAGAAAATAGGGTTCTTTTTAATGCCAGTGTACTTCAAAGGAAAACGATAAACAAAATGGAAAAAAAGGTATCACGTAGTCAATACAAATTATTTTTCTGATAGAAGTTTAAAAAAGAAATTGGTTTGTAAATCTAAAATATTTGTCGTTGACATTTTAAATATGTTTTGGTGTACTAAACTAAAATTCCATTCTACTAATTAGTAGCAGTAGATTACTTAAAGATTTTTTTTTATTTGGTTAAAAGTGACTAGAAATAGCAGATAACATTTCCGTTGTATCTATACGGTACGTAGCTTACTGCTAACGGCCTATAGCTATATAATTTTATTGGAATAAGTTTAAAGAGAACATATATATACAGTGTGTCCAGGATAAGGATCCTAAGCATGGGAATCTCAGTACCTATTGGAGATACAGCTTAGGTTAAATTAGGAAAAAGTTGTGTTTTTTAAAGCTTATTTACATGCCGTTTAAAAACTTGAAAAATGTTCATGGCCTGCTGAGATATTTGGCAAAAACGAAAATTTGACTATATCGATTGTATTTTTTCTGACTTTATTTGAAGGGATATAAAAAAACTAATAACTTTTTTTATTGGCACTTTTTAGCTACTACATGTTGGTATTTTTAGATTTTATACCCGACGTTTCGTTTTCAAGAAACCATCATCAACTTTATTTTTTATATGGCTCGAAAAAAATGTACCCTGTATCTGATCCCATTTTTTATTACACATTCAACGATGTATCACATGTCACATATTTTAATTTTTAGTTAAAAGAAAAATTTCATTTTTTCTATTTTTTAAAGTTATTGTTAAGTAGGCCTTGCAAACAAATGCTTGGACGTTAATACCTGTTACCGTATCTGCTACATAATTTAATATCATTATAAAATAGTATTTGTCGTTATTACCCTGTTTGTCGAGTTGCTGTTTTTAGAGCAATTGTTCTTATTGTTACTGTTGTCTTTATACGCAATACGCATTACTAGGCTCATCAAAATCCGCGTTTTAAGAAAATATCGAAACATCAAGAACGTTTTGGGTTTAATATATGATGTGGAATTTTAGGAACTATAATACCAGGTCCATGTATTTACCATAATTCATTAACTGCAGAAATGATACCTTCATTTATTTTGCAGCACAAAATGTAGCATGTTAGCATGTCAAACTTATCTTCATGGCTTTAATACAATAAAATATTAGCTATTCACCAATAAACAATAATAAAAACAACAATAACAATAAGAACAATTGCTCTAAAAACAACAACTCGACAAGCAAGGTAATAAGGACAAATACTATTTTATAATGATACTAGCTATGATTCCCGGCTTCGCTCGGGAGTTGATATGAGACCCAAATAACCGTTGTTCTGAATGAAGTTCAACTACTCGACAACAGATGGCGCCACTACACATATTTTACATTTTTGCCACCCACAACCACCCACTTCCACCCACCCCGACCAAACTCCCTTACTCACAATGGGAGACCAAGGGGTATTTGTAACCCCGACGGGAAGTCGATGGGAGTTGCGGATGATAGCGAAAATCGTGGACACACGAACGTACATTAGCATTTTATATAATATACTAGCTATGATTCCCGGCTTCGCTCGGGAGTTTATATGAGACCCAAATAACCGTTGTTCTGAGTGAAGTTCAACTACTCGACAACAGATGGCGCCACTACACAAATTTTACATTTTTGCCACCCACAACCACCCACTTCCACCCACCCCGACCAAACTCCCTTACTCACAATGGGAGACCAAGGGGTATTTGTAACCCCGACGGGAAGTCGATCGGAGTTGCGGATGATAGCGAAAATCGTGGACACACGAACGTACATTAGCATTTTATATAATATACTAGCTATGATTCCCGGCTTCGCTTGGGAGTTTATATGAGACCCAAATAACCGTTGTTCTGAATGAAGTTCAACTACTCGACAACAGATGGCGCCACTACACATATTTTACATTTTTGCCACCCACAACCACCCACTTCCACCCACCCCGACCAAACTCCCTTACTCACAATGGGAGACCAAGGGGTATTTGTAACCCCGACGGGAAGTCGATCGGAGTTGCGGATGATAGCGAAAATCGTGGACACACGAACGTACATTAGCACTTTATATAATATACTAGCTATGATTCCCGGCTTCGCTCGGGAGTTTATATGAGACCCAAATAACCGTTGTTCTGAATGAAGTTCAACTACTCGACAACAGATGGCGCCACTACACATATTTTACATTTTTGCCACCCACAACCACCCACTTCCACCCACCCCGACCAAACTCCCTTACTCACAATGGGAGACCAAGGGGTATTTGTAACCCCGACGGGAAGTCGATCGGAGTTGCGGATGATAGCGAAAATCGTGGACACACGAACGTACATTAGCATTTTATATAATATATTAGATTAGATTAGATTAGATTAGATTAAATTATGTTACAGATACGGTAACAGGTATTAACGTCCAAGCTTTTGTTTGCAAGGCCTACTTAAAAATAACTTAAAAAAATAGAAAAAATGCAATTTTTCTTTTAACTAAAAATTAAAATAAGACATGTGATACATCGTTGAATTTGTACGGGACATATCAGAGACAGTAACTATTAGCAACTCATATTATTTAAAAATACATAAAGATATAATTTTCATTTTGCATCAATACTATTTTAAAATAGTTGAGTTAAAAAATAAATTGTTTGACTAAAAAAAATATTTTACCATGAACCTCTTAAAAATGCTCATGTTTTCGAAACTGGTAAAAATAGATATATCAAATGTAGTATTTTTAAAGAATTTTAAACTATGTTTTTACTGGCAATATATGCAGGGTGTTTCAACAAGAACTATTAAAAAATACTGTTAGTGAAGATGATAATTAAGTTTTAATAATAACTGTTTTTGGTTTGTCTAAGTTGTTTGCTTCATTATAAAAATTTCCACGTAAACACCACTTTAGTATTTTTATTAAGTTTCCAATATAGCGATACTCCCCTTCGCATACAGCCACGCAGGGCCCCGCCTGGCGCGCGTTCGCCCATGTCGTCGTGCCGCGACCGACAGAGTGCGCAACCCGCCCGCGGGATACAGGCGAGGCGGGAGACGCGGTTCACGGTCTCGGCAGGGATGCGCGGATTTGGCGGGCGGGGATGCGCGGATGTACAATAATGGTAAAAAGGGCGTACGCAAGTTTTTGCAGATATTTATTGAACCTTATCACCATAAAAATACAATTGCCAGTTTAACCGGAATGCCACAGAAATTAACTTTCGGAAGTAAAGAACTTAAATAATTTAAATGGAAACTACTACCGTATGCCTTATATTTCAACTTACCACTTATTTTTATATATTTTTTGTTTATTATATATTCTATCTCTATAGCTAGTACTTTTTATGTTGATAATAGAGAAATTTTAAAAATATATTTTCTTCGCTATTTTTAAGGCAACCTAGCGATTTACCATTATTAGTTTAAAAAATATTACGTTTAAAAATAGGATATATTAACAAAAAAATTGAAAAATAAGTGTTAAGTTGAATTTAAGGCTTAAGATGGTGTTCATTTGAATTGTTAAAGTTCTTTACTGCCGTAAGTTACTTTCTGTGGCACACAAATTATATTTTGTACGGTAATAGAATATAAGGTTTAGGGAATATGTGTAAAAATCGCATAAGCTTTTTCTATCATCATTTCTTTTTAACAAATCGATAATACTGGCGTTAACCGTGACATTTTCAAACGCCATTTTCTCAAAAATTAACTAAGATAGGTATATGATATAGTACATAATTTATTTTGGTTGGAATTCCCTGTAAAATTGATTTTTAGAAAAATATACAGGACGTTCCATTTTAAACATCGACCGCCTACGCCTAGCTACGCTACTGATAACAGGCTTTTTAACACGCTTTTATTAACTTGGGTTGTAACTATCTATCTATCTATCTATCTATCTATCTATCTATCTATCTATGTAACGGAATCTTTGAGCCTAATTTTTACCAACTTCCAGCGATTCAATTTCTTTGAAACTTTGCACGAGTATCAAGAACCGATGACAATGCAATAATTTAAAAACAGTAACCCGTTATCCTGATTAGCACCGCCAGGATAAATAAATTCTTTTTTTTAATTATGGCGAATGCGCAAGAGCAATTGATGCATAACTTGCTGCGATGACTATGTGTCTCTTGACAAAATGGCGAAGGAATTTTTAGTGAATAAACTGGAGCATTTATTTTTAAAAAACTAATTGATATATCGAACTAAAAAACGAAAAATAAATAATAGTTTAAAAAACTAAAAAACACGCTTTTATATGCAACGGAACTAAAAATTAGAAAATAATTTTTCATTACAAAGAGTTTGTTACTTCAGAATAAAAGCGTGGGGTGCTTAATATATTAAATGTTATAATTATTCTATTTGCAAATATCTATGAGGGAAAAGTTATGAAAAAATAGTAAAATGCACCCTACGCTTTTTACTCTGAAGTGACAAACTCTTTGTAATGAAAAATTATTTTCTAATTTTTAGTTCCGTTGCATATAAAAGCGTGTTTTTTAGTTTTAAACTATTATTTATTTTTGTTTATCTTTGGACAATCCACGAAGGCTGAAAGCCTAAATACTAACGTACCGTGGGGTGTTTTAAGCAGGGTAAGAGGAAGTTTGTTAACACGGGACTTAAACACTTGAAGATTTGGGGGAGAAGGAAAGACCTCCGCTGGCAGTAGGTTCCACAGTCTAGAAACTCTAGGGATAAAAGAACGAACGAAATGGGAAGTTCGGGGCCTGTCCAATTGAACCGTATAGGGATGCATACGCGCGGCACCACGAGTTTCTCTGTTGGGAGCTGCAAGAGGAGGGACTATACTGGATAATTCGTCCGAGCAGAAACCGTAAAAGTATCTAAAGAAGAGTGATAGATCTCCCACAGCTCGACGATGGGCAAGAGAAGGAAGTCTTTGAGTAAGTAAAGGATCATTAATAAGATGAACAGCCCTTCTTTGAATGGCATCAAGAATGCTGAGGGTTGTAGGGGATGCCATTCCCCAGACATGAGAACAATATTCCAGAGAGGGTCGAATTTGGGACACATACAGAGTGTATAAATTGGAAGGAAAAAAATATTTTTGGCTCGGAAAAGAAATCCAAGCTTTTTTGAAGCCGCGGTGGCTATAGATACAATGTGTTTATGCCAGTTAAGGTTATTCTCAAATGTGACGCCCACAAGGTTAAATTTGTCCCCGCTCTGCAAAACCTGGTCACTCATAAGCAAAGGATGATTTTTTTCGCGACAAGGAACATGATTCTGTTTTGGATGCATTAAATTGAACGAGATATTTGGCGCCCCAATCCAATATCAAATTGAGATCCTGTGAAAGAGATATCTGCATCGCCCTGCGTTTGCTTTCCAAGTCGGGTTGAGAGATTTGTTTGGGAACCTGAAAAGTGGAGTGAAGGGTACTATCGTCAGCATAACTATAAATGGGATTGGTTGTGGAAGAAAGAAGGTCGTTGATGTGAAGAAGAAACAAAGTTGGTGCTAGTTTCGTGAAAGCTTGATATACGTCGATTAGAAAGATAACTGGAGAGCCAAGAGCAGAGTTTAGTTGAAAGACCGTACGAGGGAAGTTTATATAGAAGTGCGTCATGCCAGACTTGGTCGAAAGCTTTAGATATATCAAGAGCAACAATCTGGGACTCACCTAAAAACTCAAGAGACTTGTTCCAGTTGTGTGAAACGAAGGAAAGATCTGCTGTAGATCTCTTGTGACGAAATCCGTATTGCCTGTCATGTAAAATTTTATGTTTTTTAAAATACCTAAGAATTTGCGAGTTAATAGATTTCTCCATTACTTTACAAAGCATTGAGAGGAGTGAAATAGGTCTATAGTTGGATGGAAGAGATTTAGATCCTTTCTTGGCTTGCTAGGAATCTCGTGGGCAGCCGGTATATTTAGTATGGGTCCCATTTCTAAATTGTTAGATAAAAAAAATGAAAATTTAAGCTGCGAGCCCGATCATGAAACATGGTATTGGTTTTTATAGATACTCTGCAGTTACTGCTTTTTTGTTTTTTAATTTTAAATACATGATAATATGACCTTTATAAAATAAATTCATTTTAAACCTAGTATAGTGCAAGTTTAATAATTATTTCATACCAATTATTTATTGCAATTAACTTGTTATTACGATTTGAATTAACACCGTGAGCATTGTACTTATCATTTATCATCTAAACTAATAACACTTCCAACAAAGTACTAAACGATATTTTAAATGAAATTGTGTTGGTATTTTGTATAGAACAGGACTTTAATAAATGTTCCATATAAATGAAATACAAATGGAAATTTATAAAAGGTAAAAAGTAAAAGTGTATCGATTTCACACCGATTAAAATAGCAAATTTATTAATACTAGATAAGCCACAGTTTAATATTATAAAAATTATTTAGTCACAAAAATAATAAATAAAAATTATAGGAAATATTGTATAATTAATTATAATTTAAATAAAAATATTCCCATATTTTTCGATTTATTTATTTATTTATTTTCCCTGCCGTTTGTTATCTAATTCTTTTAAAAAGCACTGACATATTTTTGTTTTTTCATTAAGTGTCAAAAAATCGTACAATCCTGGTTTTTTTTATCTAATTAATCCTAAATAATTTCTTTTAAAATTAATACAGTATCAGAATGTGTAGTAGTTCTTCACAGGCGCAAACCTGGGATTTTATTATTATTATTTTTAAACCTAAATTGCTATTGGCCTAAAGAAAAATAATTTAGTAACAAAAATTTTTATTTTGAAATTTGCAAAAAAATATTCTTCCCAAAGAAAAGGAAAAGTTTTAAAATCAAATTCTCTATTTGTTTTATGCTTTATTTGTTTTAAATTTTCTTTTTGTTAATTTTTTTAAAAGTAATGTCAAACTCTAAAATGTCCATAAGACATTTCATTTTTCAGTTTTCTAACAAAACAGTAAGTTTTTAGGTAAACAGTTTATCAAATTTTTGGTAAACTATTTACCACATTTTTGAGACGCAACCATTGGCCCAGTTCCCGTCTGGCGTCTTGTTAAGATTTTATTTTATTGAATTAAAATAACTTCAACCAAGTGCTAATGAACCTTTGTTTATAGATTGAAACCTTTGTATTGTAAGTAACTTAATATTAAATATTTTATTATTTTATTTCTTTAAAGTAATCATAACTTTTATTATATTTTGTAAGAGCAAAATAGTTCTTCATAACGTATAAGTTTTAATTTTCTTAAAATGTTAAATAAACTTTTTAATTTTATTCTGGAGAAAAGCCAAATAATATTTTGTTTAAATTCTCTATTTGTGTTTTTCGGGAATTATTAACAAATCCTAAAGTTTGACATTATTTCTATATTTTTTAAGAAACTATATCCAGTTGAAATTTTTGTACTCACTATTATTTTTTTTTATATTTCATATTTGCAAGACTTTGAGATATGCCTCTAATTATAAGAAAAAGGCAGACATTTTTGACAAAATTAAGATTTGTCGAGATAAAGGATTTGCATCCAAAACTTTTGGTTTGGGAAAATATACTTTCTTTCGAAAATTAAAAATATTTTTTTTTCAAAAGTGTTTCTCTTTAGGCCACTATCGTTTGTGGTCCCATGCCTCAGTTTTCAGATAAAATATTTTTAAAATTCTAGTTTTACGCCTGATTCTTCGGCCAAATGTGTAATGTTATACATCATTGAGTTGATTTTTAACATTATTGGATAGATTTTATAGATATCATCGTGCCGAAAAACAACTAGGTCTACAAGAAATTTCATTCCTTATAATTGAAATTTTAAATTTTTTAACATGACCGTCGCAAAATTACTTTGCTTTGACAACATCAAAACATAATATCCTTATAGACCATGTTTTTTAATGTGAATATTGTTTTTCGAATTAGCGAACACAAGCAGCAAACTGACGTCATTATAACGTCATTTTTAAGTCATTTTTGGCCATTGGACGTCATCAGACCAAAATTCTGACGTCATTTTAATGACGTGTTTTTGACGTCGTTGAAATGACGTCGAAAAGACGTCAAAACACGTCATTAAAATGACGTCTTTTCGACGTCATCTTTTCGTCATACTAGCTTATAAAAATCTAATGACGTCATGTTTAGAAAACCCACCAGAAAAATTTTGTGACATTATATGATTTGTGTCAAAATCCAACCGAAATATCATATGACAGAAAAGTGAGACAAATAATTTTACAAAATTGAAATGGCAAAAAACTATACCGATAGATGGCGTAATGGACAATAAACTACTATATTTATTCAACATCTTTTTATCGCCCACACTGTACCGATGAGACCAAAATAGTTCGAGACCGGTCTGCGGTTGGTGATTAATATTAGCTATGAAAGATCTATCTTCGGCTAGTGTAAAAATGTGCATCTCCAGGTTAGACAGTGTTTCGAGAGATGCGACCTTGTAGTGCAAGGAAATTGCAAGCAGTAAGGAGTTTTTTCCCATTTCAATTTTCAAATACATTATCATTTTAGCTTTAAAAAAAAAAGTATATGCGTCAATTTTTCGTCATTTTAAAGACGTCATTATGACGTCATTAACGGGACGTCTTTTGTCTGTGACTTAGGAGGTCCAATTAACGTCATTTTGTCGTCATTTTATGACGACAAATGTGACCAAAAATTACTAAAAAGAGACGTCAATAAAATGTCAGCTTGCTGCTTGGGTTTATTAAATTTGTAAAGCTCATCCGTGACATACTGTAATGAGGGATAAAAGACCTAAAAATATAGGCCACCTATTTTGGGACACTTAAAGTATAGTTATAAAAAAGTATATTTTTTGCACAATTGTGCCCTATTATTATTATCATCACTTTAACCGATTAAAATCAGATATTTTTTCGAGCTTTTTAAAAAAGATTATTTTTATTTTTCTATGATTTAGTGACTGCGAATTGTTTTTGAAATAAAAATTAAAAAGTATTTTTTCAGGGGAAAAAGTTTAATCAAGACTAATGAATAAAATAATAAGGATTTAAGGTCTTTTTTCTTAATTCTAAAAAGTGTGTTTTGGGACTTATTTTGAAATAACACCGTGCTTAAGAAGCTATGCTGCGGTCTGTGTTGAATTGAACACTTAAAACAGATGGCGGAGCTTATTTGACGTTAATCAGATTAAAAGGTCGAACAAAGGACCTAACGTTTTACAGTTTTTTAAATGAATAAAACAGTTTTTAAATAAATTTAGAATTCTGGGAGAAGAAATTTAGTTACTTAAAAAGTATTTTGGAAAATGTTGGATTTTGAAGAAATATTTTGCCTTTAACTGTCTAAAATAACAGTTATTTATTATACAAGGGAAAACAGCTCTAGATTTTTGCTCGAGGTTGTATTGTCTCCCGACGCGAAGCGAAGGGAGACAATAAATCGAGAGCTAAAATCTAAATTTTTCCATATATAATACACTATTTTTTTCTGTGACGGGAACAGTGACGACTTACACACACAATTCAAGACCATAACTGCAGAGCTCTTCCCCATACTAGAGCTTCCAGTGCTAATGCAGCCTCATGCTGCTTCTGAACTCCGTCTTATCGACGTAACATACAACTTCGACGCAAATAAATATTTCATATTCTTCTTCAACAACTCTGGCTAACACCATTTAGCCATATTTCAAAATCTGAAGATATACCTTATCTTCATTTTCTTGTAGCTATGCTGCTACAAATACACTGAGGGGTAGGAAGGGTTTACCATGAGCGACTTTTCCTATCGCTTCACAAAGGGCACTGGAACTGGGGCGGGCACAGCTTATCATAACCGACGTTTCACAAAGGTCACAGAGAACGTGGGCGCATCCACTATATGTGACGTTAGATTTCGAATACATACATATAAGGCCATTTTTACGTCACTGGGCAAATGTACTATATGGAACTATCTTCTTGGACCATGAGACCGGTGGACAAAAACTAACTTTCCATTTTATCAACTAACTTAATTTGGTACGGGCATACCCCCTACTAGGGGTAGCCCGTACGAGGCTTGACTAAAGCTTTAACTTTATACTTGACTTCACTAACTACTTCTTATCTAATATTTTTATAACTTTTTTTCTCCTCTTGTAATATTAAATTTTCCAGTGTTTGTTTTGCATTTCTACGCGACCCAGTTTGTTTAATGTTTTTATTTTATTATTATAAGAGTAACCTAGAAAATTGTTTAATTTATACTTTTAAAACCTTGACACCTCACGTATATCTTTATTTAGCAAAATTCCCAATGTTAAGTAAACTAATTAAAATGTATACTTATTTTAAAATTCCCAAAAATGTATATTTTTAAAATTCCCAAAATGTATACTTTTTATACTAGGTGTTCACAATAATAATAATAAAAAACATATTATTACAATACCTAAAGTTAAAAAATTCATCATGTAAATTTGAAGAGATAACTGGTAGGTGTATTTGAAACAACAATGAGACTTTGCATTAATATGGAAACCTTTAAAAAAGCATCTTAAATATCTGCCAACGCAATTTCGTGATTTGACGGATTCCAATTAAAAATTTGAAACTAAAAGGTGTCGTTTAGTAGTTATTTGGAATATTATTAAGGTAAAAAGTGTCTCATTTCAATATAATAAAATATTCTGAAATTAAATGATTACCTTTATTTACGTGTATGGGTGTATGTATACGTATGTTCGAAAAAAATAATATTTTGAAAGTCATATTTTGGTACCTGTTTAAAATAAATTTTCTCACTACACAGAAAACATGCAAATGGGGATTTTGGTATTTATACCTGTGGTCTCATATGAAAATATGAAGGTCTTGCGCATTCACCATAGTCCATAAAATATGAACTACCTACACCACATACAGAATCAGCTAAATAAAGTCGTTCATAGGCTATGTGTGGAAAGAAGACGGAGAGATAGGGATTTTGGGACGAGAAACGTATCGGCTTATTGCACTAAAATACTTCTGTTATTAATAATTGAGAAGGGTACAATGCTTTTTCAATAGAGAAAGCAATACTGGAATATTATTATACATTCAACACATAATACACATATTTTACATTTAAGTTGTTATAAAAAAATTCATATAAATATCAACCCTTATATGGGAGCAGCAAAGTCTTGCAAAACAAATTTTCTCTTTTAGATGATATTTTCATCAACACAAAAAGTTTAATTTACAGGTACAGAGCAAAAAAGCATTTTAAAAATTTGTATTTTTACATTCGTTCCTTATGTTTTAAAAATCCAATCTACTTACAAGTTTTATTTTTCTGACCATCCAAAAAAGGCTTCTGCGCTCGAATAATGACTCCAATCTTAAAACAATGCTTACAACATTAAAGAAACTGCACGGTACCTTAACCCTTTATAAGCTGTCGGAAAGATTTTTTAAAAATCCAATCACTGAAGTGTCCAAATGCGTTTTTTATTAAACCCTTCAAAGATCCCAGTAATTTAACAAAGGACGTATATTAATTAAGACATTTTATACGATTTAAGGTCTAGCCACACATAACCGCAACGAGCCCGCAGCCGTGCATCTTGCTAGTAAAACGTAGGGGGATGCGGTGCAAAGAGTTTTGTATTTAATAAAATTTCTGTAATATGAATCTGTTATACTACGCTTTATATTACACCTGATTGTAAAATAAACCTTTACAAATAAGGTAACATAGTTTTAACTATACTACACTCAAATTTTGGATAAAAAAGAACAAAGATAAGTAGAAAAATCTGGAAAGGAAATATTCATACATAAAACAATAGATTTGCCTTCACAAAAATGCATTTAATATTTTTAAGAAAATAAATAGTGCTTTGAATTTTCTCGAATTAATCTGCCCCAGTTTCCCCTATCAATGTGAATCCGGGCTCGGTACAGCCTTGGGGCGGTTATGTGTGGCCAGACCCTTATCCTGTACTAGTCAAAACAGATCCGTGTTTACCTAAGGTGTTTACAAACAAGAAGTGTAAACAGACAAATCGTAAAATTTATATCCACGGAAAAGAAAAATATTATTTTGGCAAATAAAAATATATCCATATTTGCTTTGGGGATTCAATTGATATAAATTAACTGTAAAAGGATATTTGCAGAGTACAAATTGAATCGTTAAATAGGTAAATAGGTTATCGTAAACATATTTACACTGTTGAGATTTATATTATTTACATAAAACATAAAGGTATTGAAAAAAGGGGAGAATGTCAATTTTTCCATTTTTGAGATTGACATCAGTGGCGTAGCCTGATTTATAGAATATTTCCGAGTACAAATTAAATCGTTAAATAGGTAAATAGGTTAGTGTAAACATAATTGGTATTTACACTTTTGACATTTATATCCCAGCAAACACTATTTGCCGGCAATGTACATTTTTCATATTGGCATTGATGGTAAAGCATTGGCAATTGGTGGCAATATTATGCCAATATCTTATACGCATTAAAAAGTCAACCCTAAATAAACACTTAATTGCCAATAAATTTTACATGCAGGCGAATTGCCGGCAAGCATACAAAAATGGCGGCATACCAATCCTGATTAAATAAAGCACGCGTTTTTGTTGCAGGCAAATAAATATTTGATTTTTGAAGGCAAACCTTCAACGCATATTCATACTTTTTAAACCATATTATTAACATTGGTATTTAACTAACATTAAAGCAATTTTTTGATCTGTTTTATTTATAATGGCAGCTAAACAACATTATTTTATGTTTTTTACATAATTTAAAGGAAATGGCCTTTTCATAACATTTTATTGTTAAAAATCATGCAAATAAAAATTAGGTCAAACAAAATGTTTATTATGTATTTTGGAGAGAAATAAAAATAAAATGATGGTAAAATTAGCTACGTTAATTTCGACCAAAGGTGACCGCTTTGTGCATTTGTTTTCTACGTTTTCTAGCTTTTTAGTTTCTTTTTTAAAGAAAAGAGTTTTTAATAGACATAATTAAATGTATTCATTACCTAATAAGTGTGTGTTGTGTGATTAATTGGTGATGGCTAGTCGAGAAGGCAAGATATTCAAGTAGACTGTTAGGAGCTGTAAACATTTTGTTTAAAACTTTATTAAAAGTTTTAAAGACGTGTTAATAAAAAATATTATATATATTTAATAGTTTTTTGACATACCGATAGATGGCGTAATGGACAATAAACTACTACGTTTCTGTAATATCTTCCCTTTTTATCGTCTAAACCGTACCCATTAGAAAAAATAATTCAAAAGCGGTCTGCGGTAGGTGATCTCACTTAGCTTTGAAAGAAATATCTTCGGCTAGTGTAAAAATCTGCATCTCCAAGTTGGACAGTGTTCCGAGAGATGGTACTTTGCATTGCAAGGAAATTGCATGCAGTAAGGAGTTTTTCCTATTTTAATTTTCAAATAAAATATCGCATCATTTTATCTTTTAAAAAAGTATATGCGACAATGTTCGTCAATAAGACGTCGGCTTGCTGCTTGGGAGTATCTGCATTTGCCCACTTTCGTGTCTTTTTGTTATCTTTTTGCCAATAACTTATTAATGATGGATGCCATCATCTTAAACGCATTTTTTGCCAATAACTTATTAATGACGGATGCCATCACTTTATCTGCAACACGTGGCCTAATAACGGCCAATTGCCCACTTTCGCGTCTTTTTGATACCTTTTTGCCAATGCCTTGCCATTAAAGAGTGTTGGCAATGCCAGTAAATTAAATGTACAACGCCGGCAAAAAATGTTATATGGGATTATTTACATAAGATATAAAGGTATTGAAAAAAGGGGAGAATGACAATTTTTCTAATTTTGAGATTGACATCAGTGGCGTAGCCTGATATATAGAATATTTCCTAGTACAAATTAAATCGTTAAATAGGTAAATAGGTTAGTGTAAACATAATTGGTATTTACACTGTTGAGATTTATATTATTTACATAAGCCATAAAGGTATTGAAGAAAGGGGAGAATGTCAATTTTTTCTAATTTTAAGATTGACATCAGTGGCGTAGTCTGATTTATAGAATATTTCCGAGTACAAATTAAATCGTTAAATAGGTAAATAGGTTATTGTAAACTTAATTGGTATTTACACTGTTAAGATTTATATTATTTACATAAGACATAAAGGTATTGAAAAAGGGGGAGGATGTCAATTTTTTCCATTTTTGACATTGACATTAGTGGCGTAGCCTGATATATAGAATATTTTCGAGTACAAATTGAATCGTTAAGTAGGTAAATAGGTTATTGTAAACATAATTGGTATTTACACTGTTGAGATTTATATTATTTACATAAGACATAAAGGTATTGAAACAAGGGGGAGAATGTCAATTTTTTCTAATTTTGAGATTGACATCAGTGGCGTAGCCTGATATATAGAATATTTCCGAGTACAAATTAAATCGTTAAATAGATTAGTGTACACATAATTGATATTTACACTGTTGAGATTTATATTATTTACATAAGACATAAAGGTATTGAAAAAATGGGGAGAATGTCAATTTTTTCTAATTTTAAGATTGACATCAGTGGCGTAGCCTGATATATAGAATATTTCCGAGTACAAATTAAATCGTTACATAGGTTAGTGTAAACATAATTGCTATTTACACTGTTGAGATATATATTATTTACATAAGACATAAAGGTATTGAAACAAGGGGGAGAATGTCAATTTTTTCTGATTTTGAGATTGACATCAGTGGCGTAGCCTGATATGTAGAATATTTCCGAGTACAAATTAAATTGTTAAATTGGTAAATAGGTTAGTGTAAACAAAATTGGTATTTACACTGTTGAGATTTATATTATTTACATAAGATATAAAGGTATTTAAAAAAGGGGGCGAATGTCAATTTTTTCCATTTTTAAGATTGACATCAGTGGCGTAGCCTGATATATAGAATATTTCCGAGTACAAATTAAATCGTTAAATAGGTAAATAGGTTAGTGTAAACAAAATTGGTATTTACACTGTTGAGATTTATATTATTTACATAAGACATAAAGGTATTGAACAAAGGGGGAGAATGTCAATTTTTTCCTTTTTTGAGATTGGAATCAGTGGCGTAGACTGGATTTAGGGACAGAAGGGGCCAAATACTTTTGGTATTGGGCACCTCTGTATTTTGTTAAATCTGATTCTGGCCTTACAAGCTTATATAGTGTTTTAGCCACAAAATATTAAATTATTATTGTGTGTTTATTTTTAAATTATATTTTATGCTTTATTTTTCTGAGAGATTACGTTTAAACAAAATAATATTTGGCTTTTCTGCGAAAAAAAATTAAAAAGTTTATTAAACATTTTAAGAGAATTAAAACTTTTATATACTATGAAGAAATTATTTTGCCCTTACACAATATAATAAACGGTATGATTACTTAAAAAAAAATAAAATAATAAAATATTTAATATAAAGTTACTTACGATACAAAGGTTTCAATCTCTAAGCAATGTTTCATTAGCTCTTATTTTAATTTAATAAAATAAAATCTAAACAATTATTAAACCATGTCGATTAGAAAAAAGACTGACCCTATGATGGGTCGACGACGCCTCTGCACACAATAACGTTTTCTTTTTTTTTCTTGTTCTGTAAACCGCATATGACCTTTTTTGGCAGAGACAATATATTACCCAGAGTTTCTTTATGAGAAGGGGTTTAGACATAAGCAAGACCGGTGATAGCTTTTGTCGGGGACGTGAGGGTGTGAGAATTACGATTTCGGTTGGCAGTTCTGTTCAATGTTGGTAGCATTATCAGCTGATGACAGAGTCGTGCCTTGTCGAAGCTTTGTTTGTTAAAAACTGTAGAAATTTGCCATTTTCATTTTGGTTGTATATTTTGCAAGGATTTCCAGTTGTTGATGTTTTTGGTTAGTTTAAAGACTTCACATATTATTGGTTCGGACTCTTTTTATTTTAGAGATTTTGATAGTGTTTAGTCGAATAGTTTTCAGTCATTCGTGTTTTTATATACATATGATACAGATGAATATATACCCCTTTAGGATTTAAACAAACATACCTATATACAAAAGTTAATGATAAGTTTTCCTTTAAACGTTCATATCTCGGTTCGCTCACAGTCCATTTAAGTCAAAATAAAATATTTTTACATGCAGTTTTAAATAGGACTATTATTACCATTGGCGCTCCTTTCACGGTACGCTCACGGTCTGATCATTCATTTAAAAACCATGTAAGATATTTAACCGGACCGTGAGCTTAACGAGACCTAAGCGCCTAGTATGCACTGATCTCGATGGATTGCCAATGTTATAACCTGCGCGAGACAAAAGTTACATTTCATGCTCGAATAAACCGGTTTATGCGCAAGCCAGTTGAGGGTAAACGCACCCGGCCCCAAACAAACTATCCGCATTATCAGAAAGACTTTGTTGACGGCGTCCTGGTTTTCTGTTCGAAGTACGGTAGCTAATGAGCGTTACGGTCAGACCGCGGACAAAGGGTACGGGGTGCCGGTGTTTGTATTTTGCCACGGCTTTTAGGTGCGCATGTTCGTCTACCCACTGCGCGAGATCGTAAAAATCCGAAAAATGCTTCTTGCCACTGCGGATCTGCAGCAAACCTTAATTGGAATGTTTCTGTATATGAACTTTGTGTCTCAGAACTACTCAAAAAGATAAATTTAGTGCACATGCTTAATTAACAATTCGCCCACTCCAAAGACATACAGTCAATCCTAGAGAGCCTCAAGCTAATTTAACAGGGACACGTGTTTAATAATAACTTCTGAATCTATTTTGTTAATTGTAGTTACAAAACCAAATGTACTTTAGAGATTAAAGTGAAAAGTTAAGTTCCCATATAACATTGCTTTGACAAACTTTCTTCTTTAAGTTTTCCTCTGCTTTAAGTAAAATTCTAATTAGTTATAAAACTAATCCGAACGAAGGATTTCACTTACACCTACCTAACACTAGAACAAGTAGCTTAGAAAATTAATGTTAAAACCTTTCGTAAATAGATTTACAAGGGAATTTTAAAATTTCTTAAATCAACTAGAGCCATTTTTTATTGTTAATACGGTTTAAATCATTTTAAAAATATTCCATTTTCTTGCGAAACAGTGAAGTCATATACGTCACGTATTTAACCGTGTTTGAATACATCTCGGACAATGGTTTAAAAACAATATAGTTATGCTTGTCGGGCGGGCATATGCATTAAACTAATTAAAAACTTTTTTCGGTCATTTTTTATAAACTTTTAACATGAATGTAAGTTGTAAGTGAAAAATGTTTATATACGGTGTAAACTAAAGTACATATTAACATTAAAAATAAAAATCATAATTATAACCTAAAATATTATTGGGATGTGACGCAACGGTTTAAAAACCTACATTTTCTTGATTCTAATATTTTTATATTGTCATTTTCGAATATAGTTTGAACCACTCCGACGAATGCGTTTAACAAGAAAATTTGACCTAATCTTTTGATAGTTAATTTCAATATTACCAACTTTTTAATTTTAAAGTCTTCTAGTTTGATACATTTTCTTTTAAAACTTGGTTATGGGAAGTTTAGATTAAGAGCCCCTGTTAAGTGTTGCTTATAAAAAAATAGTACGAAATCTTTAAACCTTATAATCATCCAATATAAATTAACAACGAAAAATAATTTAAAAAGTACAATTTCAATTTGACCTAAATTCTTTACTTGCCACTGTGCATATACATAAAATAAAAAGTCAGTTGGTGTCAAATCAGGACTGTACGGTGGATTTCCAAATAATTCAATTTTTTGAGTGTACAGAACAGCAAATAGCGCTTCAATACCAAAATGTTTTTGGCGAAGGTTATATTCAAAATAGTTGTATTTTCTAGAAGAAATGTTTAATTTGGTGTCGCTAATACTCAGTAGAGTAACTAGCCGGCGGTTTTTAGATGGGCTTAAGTCCGAGATTACAGTGTATACAAGTGGTGCCAGCTTGATTCTAATTAAGTTTTAATGTGTTAAACACTTTTAGGTAACAATTAGACAAAGATCTACATAACTCTTTTTGAGATAAAAAAGAATAGTTCTTATTATGCGCTTCTGAACTAAAAGTGATCTTTAACACCCGCTAAATAAATGGACGTTATGGACGAAGGTAAATGACCAAACCGAAATTAAATAGTTTTTCGTTTTATGATCGTGAATTCATGACCGCATGGCGTTGTGTTCATTTTAGAAGCAACCACAACGCGTTCTGTTCGTTTGAAGAACGACCATAAAACGATGAATTATTTGTTAAAAGAGACCACATACTTAAACACCTTAAAATAGAGTGAAAGCGTCATATATTTTGAAAATAAATACATAACTTAAGATTTAGTTAACATAAGATAGAATATAGTTCAAAAGTTGAAAATATTCTTAAACATGAAAATAATAGGTACTTCGTAATTTTAGAAAAGTAAACAACTAGCAAAAAAAAGTTTTTAACAACTAAAATAAGTAATTTTTATCTAAAATAGATAAACGACTTAACTGTAGATTGAACCACATTGTAACAAATTATTTTTTCTTTGGTACTTGGAGTTGCATCATACTTGCTTAGAACGGCAATGACATTTATTAGAGTTACAATAACGCCTATAATGACCTAACACAAATCCTTGTTTGGAGCTTGAAGATAAAGCTGAAGCTTTTCTTAAAGTTAATGAATTGCTTGAGACATCCCATTGATCAATAAAGTTGGAATCAGCAACTCATTCGAAGAAGGTGTACTGGAGCGAATGTATGGTATTCGCTCCAGTACACCTTCTTTAGTGCCTAGTTGGTACATACCAGACTCATGTACACTTAAAACCACAGCCAAAACATTTCTTGGCGCTAGCTTGCCTCTGTCAACATCTCGGATTTAAAACGACTCATTCTGCTTGAAGTCAAACTAACAACTAAAGTACAAATGTGAAATGGTGCAACGCATTAAGGAAACTAGTTAACACAGGAAGAATCCGGTGTTCGGTTGATTTAAACCATCCACTTCGCGTTGTGGTCGCTTGTAAAATGACCACGACGCGTTGCGGTCTTAAGTTCACGACCATAAAACGGAAACTTATTTAATTTCAGTGTTTGGTCATTTACCTTCGTTCATAACGCGTTGTGTGCGTTATTTCCGCTCATTGAGCGTTTTCGATTTTGTGCGTAACATATACAACCAATGTGCAAATGTCATACGAAAACAATTTGTGAGCAGTGTCTAGCTCCAAGACAACAAGAAGAACAGATTCAGACTAAACTCCTACTCCATTTGGTACTATAAATATTTTTAATATTATTTCTCAAGGAAAACTGCGTTTTTTAGTTTCATTTTATGTTTTCCAGGCCAAATGAGAAACTTCTGTTAGAAGTAAAAAGAATGTAAAGGATTAAATAATTTATTTTAATAATAAGGCTCTAACTATGATATCCATTTTGGCGCTCATATAATTTATTTTAATTAATTCATCTTAACTGAGACGAAGTATGAAGTGTACTCAAAAATAATTTAGTTTTTTTGCCTTTTTCGCATTGCCGTCCCATAACCAGCTTTAAAAAAATAAAAACAGTAATTTTAATTAAAACTGCAATTAAATGTTTTACTACGAAAACTTCTCTAAATTCTGGGCAACTTTTATTTACTTAATCATACATTAAAAAAAAATGCTCTAACAAACAATATAATTTAGCAGTTAAAAAAATACAATGATATTGTGAACACCTAGTATAAAAAGTATAAATTTTGGGAATTTTAAAAATATACATTTTTGGGAATTTTAAAATAAGTATACATTTTAACTAGGTTACTTAACATTGGGAATTTTGCTAAATAAAGATATACTTGCGGTGTCAAGGTTTTTAAAGTATAAATTAAACAATTTTGTAGGTTACTCTTATAATAATAAAATAAAAACATTAAACAAACTGGGTCGGGTAGAAATGCAAAACAAACACTGGAAAATTTAATATTTAAAGAGAAAAAAGAAATTAGAAAAATATTAGATAAAAGGTAGTAACAGTGAATTTCAGAAAAAACTTTAAGTATAGTTAAGCCCCGTACGGGATACCCCTAGTGGGGGGTATACCCGTACTAAATTAGGTTAGGTTGGTTTTTAAAAAAATGCAAAGTTAGTTTTGATGGTCCACCGGTCTCATTGTCCCAAGAAGATAGTTCCATATGGTAGATTTG
Source organism: Listronotus bonariensis (assembly GCA_014170235.1). NCBI lineage: Eukaryota > Metazoa > Arthropoda > Insecta > Coleoptera > Curculionidae > Listronotus > Listronotus bonariensis. The sequence goes on along the minus strand of JACEGR010005037.1, from coordinate 50,797 downwards.
CCCAGTGACGTAAAATGGCAATATGTATTCAAAATATACGTCACATACCTGTAAAGTGGCCCTATATGTATTTCAAATTATAAGTCACATATGGTGGAGGCGCCGGGTAGATTTTTGAATTTTGTAAGCTATATGGAACTATCGTTTACGGTAATATTTCTATTTTTCTTTAAGGTAAATTTGACTCATTTCTAATAGCGTTGTGGGTCCAACGCTTTCAGGAAGGGGGCATATGTGAACACCTAGTATAAAAAGTAAGTATACATTTTGGGAATTTTAAAAATATACATTTTTGGGAATTTTAAAATAAGTATACATTTTAACTAGGTTACTTAACATTGGGAATTTTGCTAAATAAAGATATACGTGAGGTGTCAAGGTTTTTAAAGTATAAATTAAACAATTTTCGAGGTTACTCTTATAATAATAAAATAAAAACATTAAACAAACTGGGTCGCGTAGAAATGCAAAACAAACACTGGAACATTTAATATTGAAAGAGAGAAAAGAAATTAGAAAAATATTAGATAAAAAGTTCAGAAAAAAGTTTAAGTATAGTTAAGCCCCGTACGAGCTACCCCTAGTGGGAGGTAAACTCGTACTAAATTAAGTTAGTCAAATAAGTTAAGTTGGTTTTTAAAAAAATGCAAAGTTAGTTTTGATGATCCATCGGTCTCATTGTCCCAAGAAGATAGTTCCACATGGTACATTTGCCCAGTGACGTAAAATAGCAATATGTATTCAAAATATACGTCACATACCCGTAAAGTGGCCCTATATGTATTTCAAATTATACGTCACAATATTTACGGTTGGAGGTATTTTTGACCTCTCCCCGCCTCCGTACGTAATGCGCCTACTTAGAAATAAAAAGCTCAATAATTCTGGGTGAACTAAGCTCCGTCATGGGGAGGCTAAGTAGCCCCAGCACCTCCCACCAATTACAAATGCTACTGGTACCTTTATGACTTAATCAAGATGTTTGTCAAATGTCAAGGATATATAAAAAAATCACGATTTAATAATGAAACAAGAGTTACTTATTGTTTCCATTAAATCCCTCAAGTCATAAACTGAAAGCATCAAACTTTTATATTTTCATAAAAGAAATAAACTAGAAAATAAATAATGGAAAACGAGGTAAAAAGTAACTTTATATTCAGTATGACCTTTATTTGAAAATATTATTTTTTAATAAAGAAACATTTATTTTGTTTTTATTGAGTATTGCATACTGTGTTTAATTAATGCAGTGGAGTTTAATTTGGGTTTAATTAAAATCAACAAGAGGTGACCTTTAATTTGATAGTCACTTCATGTACAATTTTGTTTTGTATTATTAAAGAGCACAAAATTATTAAATTGGCTCAAAGGTAAAAATTACATTTTCGGTAAATTATTAAAAAATAAAATTTGTATTAAATAAAATGTAATGTACGTGAACAATAATGAAAAATAATGTATTTCTCGGCAAACATGCAATAAAAAGACAAATTTTGGAATAAATAGCCCCAAAAGAAATATATTTAATAGTATTTTTGTTTTATATTGCCTCTACATACTCGTCTTTTCGTTTAAAGTTTGCAATATTTTGTTTATGGTCATTTTAATTAACAGTATATCAGAAAAATCTCTTAGTAACTGTTAGTTTTTTCTCTAGAAGCATCATTTAGACCTTAGTTGGTAGTGATAGAAAAGTAAAGTGGTTTAAAAAATGGAAAAGGTAATAATAGTGCATCAAATACTGCTTATTTTTTATAGTTTGATTTCGTATTCGGAATTATACTCCGACTGTATTTTGACCCATTTTGATCGCGAATTGGCGATTTCAAAGATCAATGAGACCTCTGGTGGTCAACGGCGCAACCTAAGAAAACAGGTGATCCGGCATGTTTAACCATTGAAATGAATATAAATACTATATTATTTATTTCGTTAGGTATAACACGCGTTTTTGAGCTTTGTGCTTGAATAGCTGTGTGTTTTGCTATCATTTTTATTAAAAAGTCTTTATAGGTGAACCTATACTAAAACGTTTATTACGGCATCAGAGCCATTACATTTAAAATAAAAGACGTTTAAATTATTAAAATAATATGATTGAAATTCAATTCTTTTCCTTCTACTGTGTACCTATGCTCGGGAGTGCAATTAAGGTATGAAAATACTAAGCTTAGCGTCATGAACAGTTCTTCACTTATTGCAAAAAAGTTTTACATGGCGCTGTCTTTACTAATCACCACTAACAACAAAGTCTGTTAAACCATCAAGGGCACTACTCAAACTCACAAATCGTGTTTTAACGCACTTAATACGTATAAATCTATACATATTCACGACTGTATTAAAATTGGAACAATATTTTAAAACCGTTTCAGTACCTGAAATCCGTAACAGGATCAAAGGTAGCTACCTGACTATTACCTGCATTTTTCGACTTTGTTTACGTTTAGCAGCGCCCCCATCGGTAGTTAAAATCGCCAATAACTTTAGAACAAATAAAGATATCGAAATGCGGTTTTCGCAGAAAGCCTTAAAATTTTGTAAAGTTTTTATTACATCCATTTGATTGTAACATTTCGTTAATACAAAAACAAAATAACATATTTTCAGATATAGGGCATTTTTAATATTTTAAATGCAACACCATCTATATTTTTTACCGTATTAAAATTCTTTATTTTTCCTTCAAAAATTCAAGCTATTGGTAGGTATTTCCAAATAGAATGGAATTATTGATCATTTAAAAATTGACTGCATGGCAATTAGTGTTTTCCTTTTACCTTGAAGAACCGTTCTCTGAACTGTTAATAGTGTCAAGAACGGTTCTACAACATGAAAAAATGTCAAAAAATTGTAAAAGGAACACTTATGGTGTCGTACCGGGCGGTTCTGAAGCATAAAAGGAATACAACAAATAAGAATAATTATTTGACAATAAAAATTTGCTGCATACATGGTTACAAAAAAAAAAAAAAGACGGCAATAAAGCTATAAGTTTTTAAAAAGTAATCTATATTTGCTGCAAATATTATTTTGTAAACAGCGCATAGCTTCGTAGATTGAATTTTAAGACGGTGAAATAGTATATTTCCTAACTAGTTGACTGCTTGACCGAACTCCGGTATGCGTCGCTCGGTCAACTGCAGTCGCGTGCGGAAAAGGCGCTTTCGGCAAGTGTTAGAAACGCTGTTTATTTTACGAGCTTATAGAAAACATAAACACTAAAATTTTATTTAGTTTTTTTTAATTCTAACACAATGCTACCTAAATTCCTACCATACCAAAGCAAAATTTCCTTTTAAATAGGAAGTACATGAAAACCCTTCATTGCGACTCACTAATATTTGGTTTAAAAAATTTTCCGCATTAGTGCAGAAAAGTGATTATTTTTCGCACTAGTGCGGAAAAGTGACACTTTCCAAACTAAATTGCGTGGGAAAAAGTGCTGCTTTCCACACGCTTGTAGAAAAAAATTTTTGGTGTTCTATTTAAAATAACAAAGTTGCCCCCTATATCGAAAAACGGCCATTTTGTTTTTGGAGTGGAGATGATTTTATAAATCTAAAACTTTCTCCAAAAACCGCATTTTGATATCTTTATTTTTTTTAAAGTTATTTGCGCTCAAAATTGGTCAAAATATAGTCGGCAGCCTGCACCATAAAAAAACAGTTTGATGTGCTGGTTCATGCTATTAGGGAAAAAATTAGTATAACGGATTTTTGTAATATACATTTAACTAAAATGTTGATGGTGTGACTTTAGTTATTTTAAAAGGCATTAATTAAAAAAAAAATATTCTATTCAGATAAGTAAAATACTGGTTGTTTTTTGCTAAACCGGAAGTGATAGAAAATAACTAAGTAACCAAAATAGTGCACATTTATGTGATATACCTACATACGAAATTTTATTTTAATATTTTAAAAAACAATGTAATAGGGGTAAGCTTTCTACTAGAGACACCCGGTATGCTAAAGGTCAACCTAATCAATATAGCAAACTTTGAAGACTTAGAAAAAACATTTAATTTCTTTTTTAAAACTTTTTCAACTTGTCTAAGTGGAAAATAAAATTAGTTTTGGTAGTTGCTCTTACTTTAAGTTTTGTACAAACAACGTCGTTATCTTGTCACTAAAGAAATTAAAAGTTTTATATAAGAAGTTTAAAGTATTTTTGCGATTACAAGATATTTTTATGGCAAATTTAACAAAAACCCGGTCATGTCCGAATAATTTAATAAAATGTTGACGTGCGCTAAGAAGCGTGATAAAAGTTGAAGAAAGAGTTTCGTCACCAAATCTAAAATATATTTTTATTTTAAAATCCTTTTAGTCTTATTATGGACGTGCTAAACTGACGTACAGCGTTTTTTTATTCCGTATTTCTGTCCCTATTTTGACGCATTTTAATCGCTAATAACTTTAGCAATAAACCGACTTCACAAAAATTAATTAAACTCACTAAAATGTGAAAAGTAATAAAAACAAATTCAAAAAAGTAGTAGGGTAATAACATGTGGCATTAAAGTATAAAATCTTTTGTTTATTAACTTCTTATTTTTTTATAATTTTTAACCTTAATTAATTTTTTTAATGTCAGTTTTTTTATGTTCATTTTTCGCTTTTGGGTTTATTATTATTACTATTAAATCGGTAAATATACACTAAAAAACACACCTAATACGTAGTACCTAGCCCGAGCAGCAAGCTGGCGTCATTATGATGTCATTTTTAAGTCCTTTGTGGTCATTTTTGGTCATAGGACGTCATTAGACCAAAATTATGACATCATTTTAACGTCATTTTGATGACGTCGTTGAAGTGACGTCTTTTTGATGTCATTTTTCGTCATACTAGCTCATAAAAATCTAATGACGTCATGTTTAGAAAACCCGCCAGAAAAATTTTGTGACATTATATGATTCGTGTCAAAATCGAACGAAAATATCATATGACAAAAAAAAAAGACTAATAATTTTACAAAATTGAAATAGGAAAAAACTCTACCGATAGATCGCGTAATGGACAATAAACTAATACGTTTATTCAACATCTTCGCTTTTTATCGCCTACACCGTACCAATGAGACCAAAATAGTTTGAGACCGGTCTGCGGTTGGTGATGTTAATAAGCTTTGAAAGAAATATTTTCGGCTAGTGTAAAAATCTGCATCTCCAGGTTGGACAGTGTCCCGAGAGATGCGACCTTGCAGTGCAGGGAAATTGCAAGCAGTAAGGAATTTTTTCCTATTTTAATTTTTCAAATAAAATATCGCTCATTTTAGCTTTTTAAAAAAGTATATGCGTCAATTTTTCGTCATCTTAAAGACGTCTTAATGACGTCATTAACGGGACGTCTTTTGTCTGTGATTTAGGGAGGTAAATTCAACGTCATTTTGTCGTCATCTTATGACGTCTTTGCTGACCAAATGTGACCAAAAATTACTAAAAAGAGACGTCAATAAGACGTCATTTTGCTGCTTGGGAGTACCTCTTTATTTCAGTGAGATGGGTAAATTTTACCTCAAGGTTGTCGATTTTGAATGCGCCCTTGATCTATTCTTTTTCTTTATTATCTGAGTGTATACCTTTCTAGAGGCAGCTTAGCCGCTCAAACAACGGCAGAGAAAAAATAGGTTTAGTTCTCTTCTCCTTGCGATCCTGACTTGTTTTTTTATGGAATTACCGCGTAAGTGTACTTTTTAAATAAAAAAACAATAAAATCGGTCCACAACCGCCGAAGTAATCGCGTAACATACCCACAAAAAAAAACATATAGGCGAATTCAGAGCCTCCTCCCTTTTAAAGTCGGTTAAAAATATAATTATTAAGATACCGGTATTGGTATTTTAAAAAGCCTAATTTTTTAAAGTTTTTTTATTATTTTTTACCATTTGGTTGTCACATTTCATAAGCACAAAAACAAAATGGCCGATTTTCCGACATAGTGTAGCTTTGTCATTTTAAATGAAACACCAATATCAAATATATTTTTATTTTAAAATCCTTTTAGTCTTATTGGGGACGTGCTAAACTGAAGTAAAACGTTTTTTTATTCCGTATTTCCCGATATTTTTCTATATTCCTAAAACCTAATCTTTTCCCTTTAAAAATGTAAAACAACCTATGGTTATTTAAAAAAATGTGTGATTTTTTAAAAAATTACTACACAGCACTTGAAAGTATTATTTGACAATACAAATTTGCTACACACAAGGTGTCTCTACACAGTCTGTAGAAAATCCTGCTTCAAACGCTTTGGACCAAAATAAAACGATCTAATATAATTTACCGTAATTAAAAAGTTGATGGTTTGCGATGTACAAGGTGTCAAAGTTTCCATTTTATTTTAGGAATTTTTAAACACACAAACAACTATTTAGGCTTTTAGCTTTCGTGGATTGTCTGAAGATAAAAAAAAGGTTAAGGAGGTTTTTGAGGCAAGAAATCAAAAGCTGCTTAGGTTTTTGTTGTAAAATGTAGAGGTGCAACCTGTAGTCCGGTCTGCGGTTAGTGATCTAAACTATACTTTGGGCACTATAAATTGATAATGAATACTGGTTATATAGTTTTAAACCAATAAAATATTTTCTACTAGCGTGTGGAAAACAGCACTTGCAATGATGCTCCAAATAATGTCTATCTAGATACAATTTTTGGACTAACTGGTGCGTGTCGTCGAGAAGAATTGATGAAAATTGGCATTGATGATATTGACGATAAGGGGAATCTTTTAATTGTAAATATTCCAGACTTCAAAAACCATTCAAGCTGAAGTTTTGTCATTTCCGAGAAAATTGAAAAAAGTATTTTAGTTTACGAAAGCCCGAAACACCACACAGAAGATTTTTGTTAATTACAAAAAATTGGCTTGTTCTGTCCAGTGCATAGGAATAAATTCTTTTGGCAAGATGCCCTCTAAAAAAGCTGCCTATTTACGTCTTCCAAACCCAGAACTTTACACGCCACATAGCTTTGCCATTCCTCAGCTACAATTTTAGCTAATTCTGGTGAAGGTATAACGAATATTAAAAGACTTGGAGGTTGGAAGTCATCAGCTGTTGCAGAAGGCTACCTAGAAAGCTCCACAAGTTTAAGACGGACTTATCAAACAAAATATTATCCCAAAATTCATCTACCCTTGAACACAGCAAAACGCACTCAAGGCCCATTTTACCGTCTTCTAGCAAGCAACAATATGTCTCTGTTACCTGTAACGACGACATGTTTAATTGCACCTCAACGGCAATCTCCAACTCCGCAACTTACCCACAACAACTTGCCTCTGCGATTCATTTGCAAAATGCTACCAAGTGTTCTCTTACGATTAATGTCCTCCGCTACACGTCGTGCGGAAAAGTGGCACTTTCAGGACTAGTTAGGAAATGTGCTATTTTATTGTTGTAACTAGGGTTACTGACTTTTCAAATTAATAAAATATATTTTTTGTTTAAGTGTTTTTCTTAATTTATAGTAAACAGAGTATAGCTCTGAAAGAAATACCTTCGGACAGTGTGAAAATCTGCATTTCCAGATCAAACAGTGTTTGACAGTTGCGACCTTGAAGTGCAAGGAAATTATAAGCACTAAGGATTTTCCTCCCTAATTTATGTTATATAAGAAGTATTTTGAATATTACTTAAACACCAAAGTCTTTTAAAAAAGTTTAACCAATCCAACCTACTTATATAAACTTTTTTATAAAATTAGTTTATGAATAAGCCCCCTACTTTTTTTCACGTAGTTGAGAAATAGTCTACTTTATTACTCAAAAATAAATTAACTGATTAATGTACATAAATAAAAGTAATACGTATATCAGAGTTGGGTCGAATACTGAAATTTGGTATTCGAATACGAATACCGTTAAAAAAAATATTCGAATACCGAATATTTTCGAATACCTACAAAAAAGTATTCGAATACTCGGTATTCATGAATACCACGATTGGGTATTCATGAATACTCAAGAGCACAAAAACCTCCTTTCTCTTGAAAAGGCAACTCATTCTTATTTTTCTATGTTTTGCCATAACAAAAATGCAGTGGCGTACCTTGCTCTTGCTTAAAAACTAATCATTTCAAGCATACAAGACGTCTCCCAAATTTTCCAAAAATAACTTTTCTATTTTTTAAACCATTGACTTCACTTTTGGAATGAGGATACATGTACATACTATCTACGATTTACCAGATAGTCATGATTTAAACTGACATAATAAAATTTATTATATACATCCCTTTTGTGTAAAATGGAGATAAATACATATTAGTCTAACCTAATACATAAAAAAACATAGTTTGCAATGTCACTTTTTATATGTTGTAACAAGTTACTTGTTTTTTTTAATAGCAAAGCCCCAAAGAAGTTAAAATAATTAACTTAGATATACCTTTGTTTGCAAAAATAAATGTATATCTCTTCAAAATTACTTACCTATCAAGCATCAAGATTTAAAAAACATATTGAATTAATTTTTTTTAATTTGTAAAAATAACTTCCTAAACTGTTAATTTGCAAATGATGATATATATGACGTATATCAAATTTTACCCCGTCGTCGGCAAAACCACCGCGAACATGTTTTAACCCGCTTAAGATGCATAAAAAGTAACGTAATATTCATAAAATAAGCAAACAGTATTTAAATTTAATTATGAATTAAAAAATAAGTATTTAAATATCAGTATTCGAATACCGGTCTTCGAATACCAGTATTCGAATACCAGAATATTCAGAAACGATATTCAGAATAAAGAATACCGAATACTGACCAAAAAAGTATTCGAATACCGAATACCAAACACATAAATCTATTCGAATAGTATTCGAATACCGCACAAATATGTTTTGAATAGTATTCATAATACCGAGTATTCGAATACTACCCAACTCTGACGTATATCATAGTTGCGTCGATTTTTAAGTAAAAAAATAATTGTTTAAAGGACGCAAAATAATAAGTCTTTTGTCTGTAGTAAAAGTAACCAGAATAGTAAGCAATTTATTTAACTGCTTGAAACACGAAGCCCCAAGACCAGAGACAACAATGAGACGAGTAACTGGTCCTAACAATTTGTCCATTGTATTTATCTCTTTCTGGTTTAACGCAAGTTCCAATAAATATGTCTTTTTCTTTCATCATGGCAGGCTATCGTAGATGGGGCAGTCATCGCTTTGCCCTGGTTGCCAAGTTGTTTACAATTTTGCATATAAACATTAATGTCCTTTTTGGCTCACATCTAAAAAGGTTGCCTCGTAAGCCTTGCAACATGGCGGACCATACGTCACATATGTATTTTGCTCATAATTTAATGAAGTTTTTAACAGTGTAGTTTGTGTTTTTTGTCAATATTAAAGAAATACTTTTAAATACTGTTAATTCCAGTTATTACCGTAACTTCTTTATTTCCTATTAATAAATTATTGATTATTCTAGCTGATTTTTAAATATTGTATATCGCGCTCTTTCGCCCTCATAGCATTATCCGTCTAGACATCCTTGTTTGCTATGTTGGCGCCAATAAGGAACCAGCAGTGCGGTACATATGTGACGTAATGAGGCAACCTTACCTATTAAACGATCTTGGAAATTTTATAAAAAAATATTCGAAATGTGTGTTTGATATTTTTCAATGGACGATTTGTTTAGACAGTTTGTTTACATTTTCTGTGATTTATTGTGTGTTTCGTGGTTTTTACCGTTAATTGGACTTTGAATATTGACTTTTATTAGTGATCACAGTGTATATATTAAATTTGTGCTTTTCAACAGATAATTTAAGGTAATATTGACATGGTTATCTGTAAGAAAAAAACAAGTACCTAACATTAAGGGCAAAAATGGCACAGCTATATAATTTGAATTTGACGGGCAAACGATAAAGTCGACTCACGCGCCATCTGCGTTTACCTTTCTCGAAGACAGACAAGGAAGGCTCAGCAGCTATCTCTCTCTCTCGGATAATTTATTTACATTTAGGTGCTCGTCTTATTCTTGTCTCTGGTAAAAAAAATTGTATAAAAGACGCAAAATAATAACTCTTTTGTTTGTAGTAAAACTAACCAGAATAGTAAGCAATTTATTTAACTGCTTGAAACACGAAACCCCAAGACTATCGATTTTAGATGTAATAAAAGAAAAATACGCATTGCATACACTCAGTTCGGACTTGGATTTCGTTTTCCTTTGCTGTGTACGTTGTCGAAATATAAATAGGAAAGAACCTTTACTGTCTAAATTGAAATTCCTACAAAAAAACACATACAGTATTTGCTACTTTAGTTACTAAGATTAAACTTCTAAAAAATGTAAAACCCAAAAAAGGAAGAATAACGGTAAAAAAATTAGTAGTAATGATATATTACTCTGAAAATAAAAATGACATTTTTTTCTATTTTAAGCAAATTTATTTAATATAATTTTTAATTAAAAAAATGATTTTGTTCTCAATATAATAATAATCTATAACCGCTTAAGAGGCATAGACCACTGGAACGATTTGGTGACTTTGTAGACGCAACCAAGGTTAGTTTATATTTATAAGGTTGCGACATATCCTCAACTTTTAGGCGGTTCGAGGTCGGGGACGCAAGGAAGGTCACTCCACGGAGAAAAGTTGGCAAGACTGGGTAAAATCAAAGCTGATGATCAATCCAGTGGCGTCTAGAATTTGCGCATTTCATTTTGCATTGTTTTGGAAGTGATATTTGTTGAAAGATGTAACTTCGAATGTTTCTTATTTAAAGTAAAAGAATTTACAACTTATTAATAATTTAAAACTGTTGTATAAACGGTTGTTCTACTAATACAATAAACTGTATATCTCCGGCACTCAACAACATGGCCGAAAAATGGGAGATGTGACGTCATAACACGTCAAAGCAATATGGCCGAATGTCGCGACCCTATTTAGACCGATTTTGCACGCAACCAGGTTTTTACCACTGATTTCGATGGATTTCCAATGTTATTACCTGCGCGAAACAAAAGTAACATTTGATGGCGAAAAAAACGGGTTTGTGCTCAAGCAAATGGAAGGGTGAACGAGCCTGGCGCCAAACAGACTATCCGCATTATCGGAAAGAATTTGTCGACGGCGTCCTGGTTTTCTGTTCGAAGTACGGTAGCTAATGAGCGTCACGGTCAGGCCGCGAACGGAGGGCACGGGGTGCCGGTGTTTGTATTTTGCCACGGCACGTGCGCATGTTCGTCCACCCTCGATTTGTTTACTGCGCGAGGTCGTAAAAATCCGAAAAATGCTTCTTGCCACTGCGGATCTAAATGTAGGTTATCTAGTGCTGAACGAACGTTCTATTGTTGCCGTTGTTAGTGACACCGTTAAAAACATTTTAAAAGCTTGTTTTATCGCAAGAAAAGAAGAACTTTTATTTAGCTCATCTTTTATTTCTATATCTTCGTTTTTATTAATTGGCCGTTGTTGCCTATAGTGGAACCATGTTTCACATTCACTTATTAAATTTTCTTATTCATATTTGGCAGAAAGGTTTTCACATATTTCGGTAAACTTTTTTATGTTTTTCTCTGTACTCTAACTAAAATACAAAACTAAAAGGATAAATGCATTTCAATGCTTCCTTAGTTTTAGCTTTACTTTATCGTCTGCCCGCCAAATTCAAATTGCTATAGGCTGTGATATTTTTGCCCTCTAATGCTTAGGTACTTGTTTTTGTTTCCTATTAATCATAAAATATTGGGGTTTAGTTCAATTAATTACACACACCTTATTAAATGTCATTTATTTGGTTTTTATAAAGATTTTTCTCTTACAGATAACCATGTCATATTTATTGGAACTCCCTGCGTTAAACCAGAAAAGAGATAAATACAATGGATCAATCTATATTGTTTTAGGCGCTAATCTTCGGAAATACTGAACCGATCATAAAAATTCTTTTACAATCAGAAAGCTACACTATACGCTATATTTTATTATGATTAAACAAAAAGTTCAGATATTAACGCCCAGCGAAGTGGATTCGGGTCGACTATCTTGGATAAAACCAACTTTCTAAGGGCTAATCTTCGGCAATACTAAACCGATCATAGAAACTCTTTCACAATTAAGAAGCTGCACTATTCAGGAGTGCTGTATTTTATAATGAATAAACAAAAATTTTAGAGAAAAATAATGACATATGTATATTAAATCTGTACTAATATTGTAAAAGATAACGTTTGTGACTACATGTATAAGCACCGGTGGTCCAGTGGTAGAATTTTTATCTGTCACGCGGGCGACCCGGGTTCAATTTTCTCCGGATGCAGATTTTTTTCTAATAAAAATAAATAAGCAAAAAGCAACGAATTAACCTATTTTAAGTAAATTTTTTCTTCCATATTCATTAATAATAATAATATAATTAAAAAGGTTAAGTTATACAAATGCTTTATTTTCTTTAAAGACTGTTAAAAGAAAACATCCTGCTTTTCTATGTTATCCACCACGACTTTCCCCAGACTGGTTTCGCCTGCTTTACAGGAACTCATCAGTGAGGCTGTATCGAGTCGTGGTAAATAGCATAGAAAACAAGCGTCTACTTATTAGACAAGTTTCATTGTCTAGCGGTAGGATATTAAATCCTGCCGTTGATGCCCTACTGAAATCGCATTCTGTAAATACGAGCATCAATAATTGTAGCGGGGTGGCTATATATGTTATAAAGCACAAGGAAAAAATTCCCTACTGTCTTGGTGTATTATATAAAATATTCTACTCCCTTTAAAGACAGTCAAAAGAAAACATTCTGGTTTTCTATGCTATCCACCACGACTCTCTCCCCAGACCGGTTTCGCCTGCCTTAAAGTAACTCATCAGTGAGGCTGTATCGAGTCGTGGTGAATAGCATTTAAAACAAGCGTCTACTTATTAGACAAGTTTCATTGTCTAGCGGTAGGATATTAAATCCTGCCGTTGATGCCCTACTGAAATTGCATTTTTTTATTAATAATTAAATAAACCAAGCCAATTCCTTTGGTGTTTTTACATTTATGTTTTATTTTGTATATTTAGGTTAAACACCATTATTTGAAAGTGTAAAATTAAGCTTTGTGTAGGACTTTTAAGTCGGTCACATATAAATCATTTAAAAGTTAACGACGAGCAACAGTATTGCCCCAAAGAATTTTATTATGTGACTTTTATATATCATAACATTTAATATATAAATATTATCTAACAGAAATTCTTAAATCTAATAAATAACTATTAAGTATGACAAAGAACTACTTTTGCAACATTTTTACGATTCTCTTTGTGAAACTTTTTTTACAATTTCTCATTTCTGTTTCTTCTTTCGCCTTTATTCATTAAACAATTTTAACACAGACCAACGCGACTAGAAAATTAATGCTTTTACTTTATTACATGGTTCAACTCTTTTAGATAGGGCAAAGTTAAATATTCCTTAAATTTTGTTAAATTAGGAAGATTAAAGACTTTAATTATTTTAAACTATTGAATAAACTTATTCATAGGCCTTCAATACAAAGCTGCAAAATGTAATTAAAAAAATTGCCAAATTTAGAGAATATTTGCTTTTCGCGGATGATCTAAAAATGTATGCATGTGTTAATGACATTAATGACTGTGATAAATTACAGGAAAACACGTAGACCATGTTATTCAATGGACAAAGGAAAAGAAACTGTATTTTAATATTGACAAATGTAAAGTACTAACGTTTTTCACGAGAAAAGTCTCCTGTTATTTATAATTACAGAATGGATGGTGTGGTACTGGACAGGGTGCAAGGGCATGTGATTTGGGTGTTACCTTTGAATCGGATCTGAGTTTTGGAAGCATATTGCAGATGATTTCCAGACAGGGCTTCTGGAATGTATGGATTTATTGTTAGAAACACAAAACGGTTTCAAAATGTACAATGTATAAAACAGTTATTATAGTTACCTATGTAAGAAGCCTTCTGGAATATGCTTCCGTGGTATGGAATCCACACTACCAGTGTCATTCATATACTGTTGAAAGAGTGCAGAATAAGTTATTGAGGTATCTTAACTACAAAGATACGGGAATATACGATTTTATGTTTCAAAGCAGGAATTACTACAGCGTTTTGGGTTGGAAACGCTTGAAAAGAGGCGCATGATTACTAGTATAGTGTATTTATATAAAATTTGCATAACTTAATAGATGATACTGATTTTTTGGCTTTAATAAAAATTAATGTACCCTCGCATAACACTAGGAATACATTGACCTTTATGTAAGTGCGTCTAACACAAATAGTTTTTTAACTCTCCAATGCAAAATATGTGCAGAACTTACAATAACTTACAAGAAAACTGTGATATATTTTCTGTTAGTCTTAGTGAATTAAAAAACATCTTAGAGAGGTAATATTGTGAAAGTGTCTGTGATAATTGGTAAAGACTGTGATTGTAGATATTAGAAGATTGAATGGTAAGAAGAGAGGTATCGGTGCCACTGGCATACCATTCATTTTTTTTTCTTGGTGGTATGTTTTTTTTTATGTCAAACAAATGACAATTTTTTAATATATAGTTTATGGGTGCTTTGCTATTGTGGCGCCACTGTCGCCGATGCTCTGCTCTAATTATGTAAATACTGATACTGTTATAAATGAATGTAGCAAATTTACATATTTGCCAACTGTAGGCTATTCATTTTTGCCACCCCTAAATTTTGTTACCTTGGTCCACATTCTTCTGAGGCTGTGTTGTCTCCCGGTACAAAGCGAAGGAAGAGAAAAAATGAGAGATAAAAAGTCTAAATTGTTTCCCGAGTATAAACACTTTTTATTTGTAACAAGAAAAACGACGACTTTATGTTAAAAAAAAGAAAAATATACCATTAACACTATATTAAAGCCAGCAAATAAATCATGTAAAATTTGATATTGGAAACTAGTGGGCTGTTGTATTTAAAACGATAATTAGACCTTTCGTTTCTAGAAAAACTTAAAAGAAATTAGTTTTCGTTTGAAAATTTAAAAATTTGCCGCCGAAATGATTCGGAAAAAAACAGAAATTTTGCGAAACAATTTTAATTTTTATCTTAGTTTATTTAAAGAGATATTTTAAAACAAACAACACATTATAATGGTCACTTTTTTGTTCCATAAAATGATTCCATTAAATTTAAGCTCTGACATTTCGTCTGTAAGCCACGATCATCAACTTTTTTTCAATGGGCGAAATATTTGATTTTAATTTTAATAAACCCGTATTTTAATTTTAAAATTTAACGACATATCACACCTTATGCGACGTTTCGAATCGAAAAACCATCATCATTCACTATTTTGCCAATACTAATAACGACTTTACCCCAAGCGTTCTCTGAAAATTTGGTTTACAGGTATAGAAAGAACAGTTTTAAAATGTGAATTCGAGTTTACTCTTTGATAGGAAAAAAATCACAAAAAATCAATGAATAGGCAAACTGCTTTGCTAACTTTCTTTATATGATATGCCGCTTGATGCAGCTGGCTATCGTCGCGTAGCTGCAAAGGATAGCGGCGCCTTTCTGTAAAGTAGATACAGATTGCAGGCGGCCTTTTTTCATATTTTTTTGTATTATTTTCAAAGGGTACCGATTTGCGCTGTTAAAATGTTCTCACTATAAGTGTATACATCCATTTTTTAATGACAGGGTATGATAAAGTTCATAAAGGCGTTTAATTAAATTAAATGTTTATTTTAATACATAACCTTCACATTACCTACATATTGAATTTGTGTAGCTTGTTAGTTAAATTATAAATAAATAAATAAATTAAAATAATAAAAATAGATGGGGATAGAAAACAATTAATACATGCCCACATCTAAATGGAAATTTTGAAGATCGTTTGGAATAAAAACGTATTTTTAATGGAAATAATGGTTTTTGGTTCAAAATGTCGCATAAATGTAAGTGTGATATTATCGTTGATTAAGAATTTCAACACGAGTTTATTAGGTTTAAAGCCATATATTTCGCCTAAAAAATAATGTTGATGATAGTGGCCCAAAAGATGAAACGTCGGATCTTAAATTTATTGACCTTGCTTTATAGAACAGAAAAAGTTGCAATAATAATTTGTCATTTATTTTAAAACATCTTTTCAATACACTGAGAAAAAAAACTGTTTCGCAAAATTTCGGGTTTTTCGGATAATTCCGGAACGGCTACAAATTTTTAAACCAAATATTCTTAAGTATAATAAATAATAGTTTAAAAAAACTAAAAACACGCTTTATAACACAGCTGAACTAAAATTGAAAATATTTCTCATTAAAAGAGTTTGTCACTTCAGGTAAAGCGTGGGGTGCATTTACTATTTTTGTAACTTTTCCCCTCATAGATATTTGCAAATAGAATAATTATAACATTTAATATATTTAATATATTAAGCACCCCACGCTTTATTCTGGGGTGGCAAACTCTTTGTAATGAAAAATTATTTTCTAATTTTTAGTTCGGTTTATATAAAAGCGTGTTTTTTGAATTTTTTAAACTATTATTTATTTTCATTTTTAGTTCGATATATCAATTAGTTTTTAAAAATAAATGCTCCAGTTTATTCATAAAATTCCTTCGCCATTTTGTCAAGAGACACAGAGGATCTATAAAGAGAATTTATTTATCCTGGCGGTCCTAATCGGATAGCAGGATACTGTTTTTAAATTCTTGCATTGTCATCAGTCATGTTACATGTGCAAGGTTCAAAGTGAATGCTGGAAGTTGGTAAAAATTAGGCTCAAAGATTCCGTTACATAGATAGATAGATAGATAGTTACAACCCAAGCTAATAAAAGCGCGTGTTAAAAAATGCGCAACTTTGCTAACACCAATAACTTTGTATATCACCGTTCTCGAGATAATAATGATGTGGTGTTCCTTGGGAGGATATGCAATTAAAACTGACCAGGATCGTTTTCGTCGTTGATACAACTGGTATGTTGGTAAATTGGCTTCAAAAACCCTTATTTTTTACTTACGCTCTTAAGAACAGTTACTTATTTGTTTTTTTAAATCCTTGGACAATCCACGAAAGCTAAAATCCTAAATACTAACGTACCGTGGGTGTCTTAAGCAAGGTAAGAGGAAGTTTGTTAACACGGGACTTAAATCTCTAAGATTTGTGGAAGAAGGAAAGGCCTCCGCTGGCAGTAGGTTTCACAGTCTAGAAACTCTAGGGATAAATGAACGAACGAAATGGGAAGTCCGGGGTCTGTCCAATTGGACCGTATAGGGACGCATACGTGCGGCACCACGAGTTTCTCTGTTGGGAGCTGCAAGAAGAGGGACAATATTGGATAATTCGTCGGAGCAGCAGCCGTAAAAATATCTATCAAAGAGCGATAGATCTCCCACAGCTTGACGATGGGCAAGAGAAGGAAGTCTTTGAGTAAGTAAAGGATCATTAATAAGACGCACAGCTCTTCTTTGAATGGCATCAAGAATGCTGAGGGTTGTAGGGGATGCCATTTCCAAGACATGAGAACAATATTCCAGAGAGGGACACATACAAAGTGTATAAATTGGAAGGAGAAAAATACTTTTGGCTCGGAAAAAATCCTAGCTTTTTGGAAGCCGCTGTGGCTATAGATACAATGTGTTTATGCCAGTTAAGGTTATTCTCAAATGTGACGCCCACAAGGTTGAATGTGCCCCCGCTCTGCAAAACCTGGCCACTCATAAGCAAAGGGCGAGTGTTTGATGATTTTTTTGCGACAAGGAACATGATTGTGTTTTGGATGCATTAAATCGAACGAGATTTTTGGTGCCCCATCCAATATCAAATTGAGATCCTGTGAAAGAGATAGGTATCTGCATCGCCCTGCGTTTGCTTTCCAAGTCGGGTTGAGAGATTGATTTGAGAACCTGAAAAGTGGAGTAAAGGGTACTATCGTCAGCATAACTATGAATGGGATTGGTTGTGGAAGAAAGAAGGTCGTTAATGTGAAGAAGAAACAAAGTTGGTGCTAGTACTGAACCCTGAGGCACTCCAGCATTAATTTTGTGAAAGCTTAAAGAGTGGCCATCAACAATGACTGATATACGTCAATTAGAATGATAAGTGGAGAGCCAAGAGCAGAGTTTAGTTGGAAGACCGTAGGAGGGAAGTTTATTGAGAAGTTTTTAATTTACAAATGTTTAAATTTATCGTTTAAAACTAACAGCTAGATTTCAATCAAAAAATTTATTTTTATTTTCTCTTAAACAAAGTTGTTTTTTGAGTTCTAACACTTTTGTTTCGAATAAGCGATATATGATATCCCTAAATCTAAACTATTATACCAGGAGTGTCCTGAATAAATCCTTGAAATATCGTTACCAAAAGTGGTAAAATTCGAAATGTTATTTATTTGTTTTGCCTCCACAAAAGACTTTAAAATTATTTAAAAAAGTTTCTAATGTGTGATGTATTAATAACAACTATTCCTAAATTTATATTCTTTTTTGACCAAGAAAATCTTTTTTATAAAACATTTGTAATTTTACTTAGTACAGCAAACTTTTAATTTTCGTTACCCTCTTTTTCAATGTCCATATTGATTATAAATGAAATGAGTAAAGAACAAATAACAACTTCAGATTTATATTTCCAATATTTATCATTTTATTTCAAAGAATTTCCGAATTTTCTGCCCCCCTGGGACTACTAAATATAGACTTTCACTCTACCCGAGTAATAAAAGCCATTAGAAACAAAACAGCTGACACATATTTACGGAAGCGATATTTAAAGCTCTTGGGGCTTTTTATTTTAGGTATTTGTGTACATGTTACGCCGAATTTGTGTAATTCCGATTTTATGTATTCGGCAAAATTAAAATTTTGCTTAATCCGTGGCGGAGAGAAGGGTCATGGTTAGTTTTGGTTAGTTAAATCTTTTTTTAATAAAGCGAATAAAAAAAAGATTTAACTAAACAGAGCTAACTATGTCCACTCCAATAGGACAGTTTTATTTACTGCTTATTTTGCGAATCAAGCACAATTTGCCAAATACATGAAATCGGCAATTACGCAGGTTTGGCGTAACATATACAGGGGTGATTCAAAAAACTTGATCACGAAACTCCTAAGGGGATTCTACTTGACAAAATAAGGGTAGTGCTTCATATACATTTTTTCAAAATATCATTTTGTTTCGAATTACAAGCCGTTAAAGTTCAATTTTTAATTAGGTTATTTCCGGCATATTGTATTTATTTTTTAACCAATCCAGTTGATATTTGGCACACAAATCGAGCTTTGCAGATTCTAAAATTTTTAAGACAAAAGTACTTTTTTAAAATACCGCCAGAGGGCACTACACCTAAAACTTAAAATTTATTTACATCATAACTTTTTATTTTGACAGATATCGCAAAGATGGTGGCGCCATTTTATAGACAATCAGAAACTTAAAATATTTTTAATTAAATTATTTATTAAAGCTGATAAACCTCACCGTTTAGGCACCAATGAACATCAAAGTTTTTATCAATTTTAATCATCAAAATTACAATACCGACAAACTCTTTACTTTTAAATGCCTCCAGAAGTTTACACCACAAATCTATACTAATCCTTCGAAGGTTTTCTGTCGCTCTTTTATAGTAATGTAGAAGAGTGAAGAATGTCTCTAGAATTTTGGAGAAATATCGCGAAAATTCCATAATTTTAAGAATGGCATAAAAGTTTTCAATGGACAGGGCGTTTTCGAAAAACTTCGGAAAGTTATGAAAGAACTTGGAAAAATTGAAGTAAATTATTTAAATAAGATCCAACTAATTCCTAAGCGATAAACACATTTTTGAAAAGTGATAACAATATACACATAACACATTCCCACAAAAATCAAAAGTTGGTGAGTCCGGAAGGACTAGATCATGAGATTTTCATGTTTTTTGGGGTCCTGCTGAATCCGGAATTTGGCGTCGGTTTGACCCCATCAGGTCATAGTCAAGGTCAAATCATCAAAATTTATCGAAAATAGACTACAAACATTGTTTCCTTTATGTTTTTGGGGTCAATGAATCCGAATCCGAAGTCAGTTTTGACCCCATCATTTTTGACAATATTTGATCAGTTTTACCTTGAAGCGACCTTGACTGCCGATCTAGTGAGGATCAAACTGACCCCGGATTCGGATTTGTACATTCCAAAAACATAAAAGTACCACGATTGTGGTCCCTAATACATTTTGACGATTTGATCTTGAAAAGACTTTGACCCCAAAAACAAAAAAGATACCATAGTCTGGTCTATTGGACCTCCAATTTTTTTCTTGTTGGGCTGTGATTGACCTTAAAATGACCTCAACCCTGACCAGATAGGGTCAAATCGACCCCAGATTCGGATTTAACGACCTCAAAAACATAAAGATACCTTGCTCTAGTCTTCCGGACCACCAACTCTTTTATTTTTGTGGGGCTGTGTAATTTGCACAAAATACAGTTTTATAAAGTTAATTTATTACTGCCAAAAGTAACAAAATCTTTAAAAGAATTTAACGATCTATTTATAGTATAATAATTATTTTAAATTGTCTCTTTTAGTCTTTTATCGGTCCGTTTAATTTATATTGCTGCCGCCTGGCCAAATAGAATAAATAATTTAAAACTCATTAATCGGCGGGGTTTAAATCATTAAAAATGTATTAACTTGCTGCAAGATAACAAGTTTCTTAAAAGAAAATTACTTCTTTTATGAACTTAAAATTAAACGATATTTAAGATTTATTTCCTTATTTTATTTAGATGTGTAATTTACAGCAAATTAAATAATAATAATAATAATAATAATAATAAAGTACCTTGAATAAAAGTTACTACATTTTCATTAATACCACGCAATAAAAACCATATTTTAATATTGTTTTGGGAGTAAAACACAATTAAAAAATAAATTATGCGTAATTATGTATGTTTGTAATTTGAGTTTGACGAATCCTTTATAGCCGCAATTGTCCTTTTAGCGGTCCTAATCTTTAAATATTAAATAGCCAACGACAACCGTATGATTAAACTAAATAAATTTTCTTCCAAGTATATTTATTTAATATTTGCTTTACCTATTTTTAAAACAAAAAATGTCTTAAAAATTAAAATGGCTTAACAACTATTTAAAAGCTCTAATTTTCCAATCTGGTTTTCATATCGTTTACAACATTTAATAATAGAAAAGAAAATTGCTCATAAGCGCTATAAGCAAAGCAGTTCATTTGCTAATTATCAGCAGTTTTCTCAACTTAGAGATGAATGCAAGGCTCTTGAGCGGGTGTGCTATCAAAACTATGTCTCCAAAACTGAAAGGGACCTTGTTGAGAATCCTCACAGTTTTGGAGGCATGTCAGTGGCCTCAGAGGTTCTGAGGGCTATCCAGATTCTATGTTCCTGGACCGGGGGTAAGTGATGTTGGTGCTGAGATTGCTGACTTTTTGCTGATTACTTTTCCTCGGTATACACAGACGATGGCTACGACATTCCTGAGTACTACGGTGACCTACAGAACTGTGTTGATGTTAACAGGATAACTCTGAGTTTGGAAGATGTTTTTAATGCGGTAATGTCATGTAAGACTAAAACATCGAGTGGTCCTGATGGAGTCCCGACGATTTTATTAAAGGCTTGTGTTTGTTCATTAGCCAAGCCACTACACTTCCCTTTTTGGTTTATCGCTAGAGTCTGGTGTATTTCCAGATTTCTGGAAGAATTCTTTATTACCCCAATATTCAAGGCAGGCGACAGAAGAGATATAAGGAACTACAGGGGCATCTATATACAGTCCGCTATACCTACGTTGTTTGATGAACTGGTAACGAGGTGTTTGACATGGAAATGTAAGGGTGTTATTATTAACGAACAGCATGGCTTTGTGCATGATCGTTCTACAGTTTCAAATCTTTTGACTTATCAAGACCACCTGTTGACTGCCTTTATGGAAGGTTATCAAATGGATGGTATATATACAGACTTTTCAAAAGCATTCGACAAGGTTAGTCATGCACTATTACTGGCTAAGCTGAGATATTTTGGTATTTCTAGGCATATTTTGGCATGGCTGAGCAGTTTCTTGACAGGCAGAAAACAGTACGTAAAGATAAACAATTATGTGTCTAAACAGGTTAATGTGTTATCAGGGGTGCCGCAGGGCTCGCACTGTGGCCCTCTTTATTCTTATTGTTCGTTAACGATATTAAAACCTTTCTATCTAACACCAGTTTCCTTATGTTTGCTGATGACCTTAAGATTTTCAATAAAGTATCTGATGTCTCTGACTGTGTCAAATTACAGTCGGATTTGAATACATTTACACAGTGGTTAAAGCTAAACGGACTACTCCTAAATGCAGAAAAATGCCACTGCATAACGTTCGCTAAAAGAAGAAACCCTATTCTATATGACTATACTATAAATGATCACACTCTTCAACGGGTAAACGAAATCAAGGATCTGGGAATCTTATTTGACAGCTCTTTGTCTTTTGATGGTCATCGTATGAGTGTTCAGCAACGCGCCAGTAGGAGTTTAGGTTTTATTACTAGATTTGGTAGGGATTTTTCATGTAATGTTTTAAAAGTTTTATACTGCTCCATTGTTCGCCCCATATTGGAGTATGCATGCCCTATTTGGTCCCCTTTTACAGAGTACACATACACGATTTAGAGCGTATTCAGAACAAATTTTTACGAACGTGCTCTTTTAAGTTGGGAATACCTCTAAATAATGAGAGACCGTTGTAATTCCGTACATAGAACTTAATAAGATGTCTGGTTCTCTAAATTGTTAGTCTTATACCTTAAAACTAAAAGTCGATATTATAGTGATAAATATATTTTTATTTAATAAATTATTAATTATATCTTCACCTAAATAAGTTAGTTAGTAAGTTGTTTTTGAGAGACTGTTAAATTAGGCATATATTATAAAATGGTGTAAACCGTCGATAAATAAATAAATAAATAAATAAAATAAAAACATAGTTAATATAAAATTACATGGTTCCCAAGAAATTATTTATAATTAAAACTTATTGTTTTTTACTATTACTACATTTGTTAACTGTACATTAAAAACTCTAAAAATTGTTCTGATCGATGAAAAATCGCGACAAATAAAGATAAATTTGAGAAAAACTAATTTTAGGTTTAATACAATATACTTTTATTTAAATGAACAATATAACCTATTAAAACAAAATACCTTAAAAAACGTATAATAAATTAAGTACTTATAAAAATAAATTAGTACTTAGAAAAAATAAGAGTCCAGTGACTTTTATCAATATTTCTACTTATTGTGTACATTTAGCATTTTCCGCTTTGACTCTTGGGCACTTCCCTTTACCAACAATTTATTACGGCAATTTTTGCATGTGTAATTTTTAAGTTATTGTTAAAAATATCGATATTTATTTTTCCTACCAAATTTTAAAAGAACAGTGTATCATACTTTTTGTAATTATGAAAATACCCGTCTTAAAATGTTTTAAATTTAAGTTACAAATAAAAAATATATATTACGGTATTTTTTGCCTACGTAATTTTAAGGTAACTATTAAATGTATCGAGTTGTATTTGTCCTTTCAAATTTTAAAAGAACAATGTATCATACTTATTTTAATTGTGAAAATATCTTTGTTTTAAATTTAGGTTTGGAAAAAAATGCATGTGTTATATTTTGTGCAAAATTTAATAACATGTAACAGAGCGCTTTCGGTACAACCATCATCAGTGCTACCTCAATAAATAGGAGTCATAGCTCTGGAATGCATAAATAAGTCAAACTAATGTTTAAAACAGTAATTTACATTACAACTAACTTATACACTTTGTATGTATCTCAAATTCGACTCTTTGGAAAATTGTTCTTATGTCTGGGGAATGGCGTACCCCTTGTGGGGTACCTTATTAACATTTTTGATTCCATTCAAAGAAGAGCTGTTTGTCTTATTAATAAACCTTCACGTACTGGAAAACTTCTTTTCTTGGCCATGGCCTGCTGTAGGGGATTTATTGCTTTTTTATAGATAGATGTGCTTCTGCTTTGAAGAATTATCCAGTATACTTCATTTACCTCCAAATACCGACAGAGAAACTCGTAGTGCCTCACGAATGCATCCCTATACGGTCTTACCGGACAGACCCCGAACTTCTAGAATATAGCACCTGCTGCCAGCTAGGGTGTTTCTTTCTCCTCCAAAGCTTTTACTTTTTAAGTCCTGTGTTCATATTCAGGCTTTCAGCCTTCATAGACTTTCCGAAGATAAAAAAACAAACAAGCAAATTACATATTAAAATTTGTTTAAAATATATTCCTCAGAAGAGAAGTCTTAAAATTTAAAAATCTTCTGCCGAGCACAGCATGTTTGACTATTTTGTTACAATGACTTAACAATTTTATTGTTTTTAAATAAATTTTATGTTTTTTTTTAATAAAGTTATATCTGATTTATTTCATGCACTTAATTTTAGGGTCTAGTTTCAGAAGATTAAAAAGAAATAGCACAAAAAGGATATAAATAAAAAAACCGTATCTCTGCAGTTCCTTTTATTCGATTTAATACTCTGGCGCTGATAAAAAGAAACTAAATTAATATTCCAACTGTAGAAAATCTATAAACTAGGCAGTTTATCATGAAACCCGAAGCGACTCTCTCAAAGATTTATAAGACTTTTAAAACCCTCATTATATATGGCCCCGAAATTTGCTCTCGTCAGCGATGCTTTTCAACGAACGCTGCATAGATTTTTAAACATGCATGTCTCTTTTAGACGACAATATGTTACCTATACAGGGTGGGCCAATAAACTTCACACGTAACGTTATATATTAAAGAATTAAAATTTCTATCTTTTTACATGCGTGCATGATACCACAGGTGGCGTGCTTTAAATTTAACACTAAAAATAAGAGCATATGTAAATATTTCACTCCCCAAAATCCCTTAAGGTTGAATATTGTAACAATACACTCATTATTTACAAAAATCATTAAAAAACATCATCATCATATTGAACTTTTGACACTGTATCTCCAAAATCTTCCACTTCCACCACCACCCAGTATATAAAATTATCTTTTAAGGGAGTACCAACATTATAAAATATTAATTAATAACTTTCTTTTGTTTTAGATAATCTACTCCCAAACACTCAAACTCCATCTTTTCCATTTCCTAAAAATGTAACAGCAGAGCAAGAAAGATTTGCAGGTGGATTTGTTGAACTCTTAAGTAATCGCCACAACAGCAACTCACAAGGGTCCGATAGTAATGCCAGTACCATTTACGAATGGACCTTTTATACCTCAAATCAAGGAAGAACCCCAAAGTGTGCCCAATATTAGCAGTAGCCCGCCAATGTCCCCTGTCAACATGGAGTACCAAGAAATAATAAAACTTGAAAGAAAAAGACGTGTGAAGCACACATTTTAACTAATAATAACTTTTTATCTGTTCCGCCAATATTTTTAATTTTTAAAGGACTAATAGGTAGATATGTTTTCTTTAGGTTTGTCAATTTTGCTCAAATATAATATTTAGACAGGACTGGACTAAGGGGACTTTTCCAAAATACTGTATTTAACCTCGTTGCAAAAGAAATCTGATTTAGCTACAATTAAGCTAATACGTTTTTCTTGTAGACAAACTATGAAAAATGATTCAGTAATAGCAAATTTGTCAACATTTTAAGGATTTAGAAATTATAATTATTTTTAATAAATAATGCTCCCCAAAAAGCATGCATTTCTCCTGATTTAAAAAATAATTTTTTTTCAAAAAATAGTGGATTTTTGCATTTTCTTTTTTTAATTTAGAAAAAAATGGCCCAATTTTGAGTCAAATTTTTGCATTTAGGAGACAAAAATACATTTAAAAAAATCATGTAACCCTTCTCTCCGGTGTTTTTTTTAACTGCTGTTAACAACCTAAATCCAATAACACCAACAATTTCATAACCGAACACATATATTCAAAGTCAATAGCAGTGCTAAAATCGTTAGGTAAAAGGTCAAAACTGTGTTAAATGGTTTCGTTTGATATTAACTTCAGATAAAGTCCGCACATGCAAGCGCTATACACTAACAAAGTTACATTACGTACAAAGTATTAAATTTGTTAAATAGGAATAAAATCGATAAAGATTAATTGGTTTATAATTAAAGGGCTTATTGTAAAAACACGATAAGCCACATTCACCAGATACGGAGTCATTAGTTTTAAAGTTAATAAAATTGGGTTAATTTGAAGGTATGCTCTATATTGGTTAGGCGGATTCATTTATTGGATGGTTTTTTGTTGGGTACACGCCTGGAAGGAATGGGACCGCTTCGGTACTGGTGCCGGGGTGTTCGAGGTGACCCTGTTCAGCCCTATTGACCCCTATGAACTGGCCGGTCGCCTGAAACAAAATAAAGAAAAACCCCCAAAAACCCAAAAAATTCTAATGAAAAACGACGTTCCAGTGGCAAGTCTGCCACCGTTGTTAAGTTAAAAATAAAGGTAAAAAATAAAAATTAACTAATATTTAAATTAGAAATGATTAAAATTTTATGCTTTTAATACCGCAAACTAAAAATAGTTTGTTTATGTTTCATGAATGACATAAGTAACTGGTGAATTTATTATTAGTAAGACAAAAAAGGTGATAAGTTAATTAATTTTTAGTTTTCCTGAAGATACTTAAGTATCGAGCAAAGGCAACCAAGTGTTATTTAAATTAACTGAAATTGATGCTACACAATTATCTTTATTTAATAATATATACGCACTTTCTTTGATTTTGCATTTTTTAGAACAAGTTTCTTTTGCTAAAATACTCAAAGCATCCCAGTTATTGTATGATTGTTATCAAATGCGTGTTGGCAGATTTTTGATTTATGAAATTCTGTGTTTTTAATGTATGATCTGCGTTCTTTTATGAGTTTAGCTAATGGTCTACAAGTTTCACCTATATTAAACTTATTGCATTCGCAAGGTATTTTATAAATACCATTTTTTTTATTTTCATTTAAGTTGTATGGTTTTGTTTTTGTTAATTGGGATCTAATTGTGTTTTGTGTTTTAAAAATTATGCAAATATTAAATTCGTTGAATTTTATTTGATAGTCTGGGAATGTATGGGCGTGAACCCAACAAAAAGGCCATCCAATAAAATTGAGTTATTCAACTTTTATCTAAAATAAACTTGAAAACCTTTTATTAAGTTAATAAACTCCAAGAATAACACTTAAAACTTAAACTTACCAAGTTAATAATTAAATAAATTAGAGAATAAAACTGATTTCTGTGGCTGTGCGTCTTATCGTCTTTTTACAATAAGCCCTTTAATTAAAGATGCGAAAATTTCTTGTTATAATTTTTTTATTGTTATTTTTTTAATAATGGCGGCTTTTTTTAATGAAAAGCATAATTTTATATGACCTTTTAAATGAAACAAACTCCTCTTTATTGGTAACTCCACAGAAAAATATTTGTATGTGGTAACTCTAATATTTTAAAACTAAAAAGATATTATCTCCGAAAATAAACTTTAATACAGGATGATTTTTTTTCGATGTACAGGAATTTTTAAAACCTCTATAGTCACAGAGATAGTTAAATGAGGGCAAAAACTGTAGTTTTTAAGGCTTTGTTTAAACCACTCTTTTGTCTAAAAATACATACTGGATATTTTAAAAAAGTCGTTTTTCAAAAATTGTTTTTTTTTCTGTGGATTAGTTAATATCGAAAATAGAAAAAGAGTCAAAAAGAAAAGTTGTAGGTAATTGCATTGAAAAGGTGGTATAGAATATTATTTAATAAAGTAGTCCAGTTTTATTCTATTCTATTCTATTTTAGGGTTTTGGCTTTCACACTTAATGCATTTAGCCATCGTCAAGTGGTTGGAAAATTGGATTGTCGGGTTCTAGACCCCCAGATTTTCCTTTTATTGCTCAAGTTTAAATCAATAACAGCGATAAACTTCTGAACATGCATAAATTGTGAATTTTAAGCCAGCGGCTGCTACTGGTATCGCGCATAACCGTCACTTCCACTACTGACGTATTTCCGCAAGGCGTGCGCACCTCCTCGACCATACGAAGACACCATGTATTCAACACCAAAACGAAAAAACCCCAGGCTTTAGGAATCTTCACTCACAGCGCTTAGCCCCAGAAGAAAGAAGCCTCAATTTAGCGTGAATCTTTTCTCGATACCCAAGGGTACAGCAACGCTAGTACGACGCCTTCAATCGCCTACCCGGGAAGTCTATGTAGACTTCTACGTAAACGTACCGAACTTTTGAGGTATGTTATGAACGTGTACCTTTTTAAACAGGAAACTTTTTGCATTTGCTTTGATTGCTTTTATTCAATTAAATTTGTTGAAAAGTAAGACATTTTTAACTGATTTAAAGGAACATTGAATCAGAATAACAAAAATTTATATTTTAAAGGGGTTATTTAAAATTTTTCAATTTTTTTTTAAATTTGGATAACAGGCCATAAGTTAGTATTGTGGCATAGGTTTTGATTCTAAATAACTTTTGTTTGCCATTTTGTTGTATTTTTAATAATAAAGGTACTTAGGCAACTTTTGTTTTTTTTACCTACTATGTTATTAAAACTAACTACTGGATAACAATCATAGAATAAACTGGGATGCTTCGAGCATTTTAGCAAAGGAAACTTGTTCTAAACAACACAAAATCAAAGAAAGTGCGTATATATTATTAAATAAAGATAATTGTGTAGCATCAATTTCAGTAAATTTACATAACACTTGGTTGCCTTTGCTTGATACTGAAGTATCTTCAGAAAGACTAAAAATTAACTAACTATTCACCTTTTTTGTAATACAAACAATAAATACACCAGCAACCAGTTATCTACGTCACTATGACACTATAACCAAACAAACATATTTGACATTTAATGTCAAAGTGTTCTCAGAATATCATAAAAAAAAGATAAAAATTTTAAAATTTAAAACCTTAATAATAGTTAATTTTTATTTTTATTATTTTTATTTAATTTATCTTGACAACGGTGGCAGACTTGCCACCGAAACGTCGATTTTTAGGTATCTTTTTACTTGTTTTAATTTTTTTGTTTTTTAGTTACTTTTGATTTAATTTTTTGGCGTGTACTCAAACAATTACCATCCATTAAATTAATCTGCCGAACTATAGAACATATCTTTAAAACTAACTACTCAGTGGCGCCTTTGCCATTAGGCTGAGTAGGCTGAAGCCTAGGACGGCGGATTTTGGGGGCGGCGCAAATAAATGGAAGTGAGGAACTTGTTTTTTTTTTTCTTTTTTTTTTGCTCTTCAAAATTTTTTGATAATGAATAATTTTGTTGGATTTGGAATTCTTTGTACCCACAATTGAAAGAAATGGAAAGCAGGACCTTTTTTTTTTTTTTTTCTCTTCTAAACTTTTTCAGACGGAAAAAGATGAGGAAATGGGCGGCGAAAATAAGATAGCCTACGGGCGGCAAGGCTGGGGGCGGCGAAAATAAAATAGCCTACGGGCGGCAAGGCTCTAAGTGCGCCTCTGTAACTACTGTTAGTATGGTTTAGACCAAGAACCAAGAGTGGTGTAAAGGCTTACGCGTCAGCCTCTCACCGCAGCGATCCGGGTTCGAATCTCGGAGTCGGACATCGGATTTTTCATTGTTCGTCACCTCACAGTTGGCAATGGCAAACCACTGTGTAGTATTTTGCCATTTCTAGGTAGTAGTTATTTAAAAATAACGTCCGTGGTTGCACTACCGCGTTGTCTGGTGAAATACAAAAACTGCATGTTTCAGTGCTTGGATAACGTTGACGGAACACGACAATAATGGGTTAAACATCCAGTAACCCGGCACTCACGGTACACTGATATTTGGGCATAAGCCTTCGTGAGATGTCATAAAGATAAAAAAATAAAAAAATAAAACTTTTATGTAAAATAGGTATTTTTTGGAAAATTACAAAAAACACTTACACTGAATTGTATCCGCAGTTGGTTTCTTGTGAAACATTTTTTAAATATTAATACTAAATAGAAAAAAATTGCTTTTTAATGTTTCAATAATTATTAGACACATTACTCTACAATTGTTTCGCCTTTCTAGGGCTTCATCAAGAGTACTTCGTATACTAAATTTAAAAAGAGAAATATTTACAATCAAATTTTAACAAACAACTCTGCATTATTAAACAAATAGCAAGAAACAACGGATATAAAGAATCACTTATTGATAAATTGTTAACAAAGAAAAAACAAAAGTTAATTGCTAAAGAGTTTTATAGTATTACAGAACCTAAAAACAATAATTTTAAGTTTATCAATTATATACCAAACATCAGCAATAATGTATCCAATAGGCTAGATAAGTTAGGCTGTAAAACTGTGTCTGTAAATAAGAGTAACCTAGGTAGATTATTAGTTAACAATAAAGACAAAACAGAAAAATTAGATATGTCAGGGGTTTATAAAGTTAATTGCGCAGACTGTAATGCGGAATATATTGGTCAAAGTGGAAAGAGGATAAAAAACAGAATAAAAGAACACAAAACATCAATTTTAAATGGTTTAAAAAACACAGGCATTTCAACACATTGTATAGAACAAAACCACTTTATAGATCTTAATAATGTTAAACTACTCTATAGAGAAAACAAAGGTAAAAAAATAAATTTATATGAACAACTAGAAATTAAAAAATCACTTATAGACAATACAACTCTTTCTACCAATGATCAAATAAATTTCGCAGATATGCCAATTATAAATAAATTTATTACCACATCTGGGCCGCATAATAAAACCCCTAATAATATTTTATAGTACTTTTGGGAAAAACGTGTTAAATGGTTCTGTTTGTAAATATTTCTCTTTTTAAATTTAGTATACGAAGTACTCTTGATGAAGCCCTAGAAAGGCGAAACAATTGTAGAGTAATGCTCTAATAATTATTGAAACATTAAAAAGCAATTTTTTCTATTTAGTATTAATATTTAAAAACACTTATTTAATAACACTGTATATGCAAACAAAATATATTTGACACTACCAAAACAAAAAGAAAACATTTATTTATTTTAAAGTATTTATTTAAATACAAAAAAAATGTGAGTGTAAGTAGAGAGCTCAAAAGCAACTTTTTTTTCTTTTAAACGGCATTCTTTTAATCCAATGTTCTGCTTTAAAAAACATTTATTAAAATAAATTTTCTAAAGCCTTACTTCAAAGTACTTTATATTTTGTTAAATGCGTACATGATTTTAATTTATTGGGTTTATGTACCCTACGACCCAAAGTAGAAAATTTAATTAACAACATACCCTTTTTGTATATCCTTATTAGCTGCCTTTTTTCTTATTTAAATTAAATTTACTATAGGGGCACACAGTCATTTGATACATTTTTAGATTCCATGACCAGTAGCGGCTTGTAAGGAAGGGCTCCGAAAAAAATCATAAAAGACAATACAGGTTTTTAATTAATTTGTGTTATTACTATGCCCATAAATAAAGAAATATATTCATTTAAGTTATTTTAAACTTATAAGTAACATTTAGCAGAAAATGAATACCTATTAGTTAGTTCTTGTACTAGACCATGACATCATTTTATTCTAAAAAACTTCGGTCGGACTCTCAAAATCGTCTTCGTACTTTAGGTAAATGCCACTGATCCAAACAGATTGCCAATAGTTATCACCTACACGAAACAAAAGTAACGTTTCATGGGCGAAAAAATGGTTTTATGCGCTTGGGCACCAGTCATTTTCCGACATCAACGAATGTTCACTCGCGATTGCTATCGGCATTATCGGGCCTAATTTATCAACGCGTTGTCAAGGTTTTCCGTTCAAAGTACGGACAGCACAGTAAGGGACGGTGGGCGGATTTAAATGTGGGTTATCTACAAGGAGATAAACTTTTTAATAAGGAGCGCTTAATTTTTAAATTTTTTCCGGAAAATATAGGTTATGTTTGTGACGTCACCTTTTTGCCATAATATTTTTTTATCCGACAAATTAAACGGATACTTGCATAAAATAATATAAAATGACTTAAAAACAACATAAAAAAATAGTATCTTACCCAAAGTAGATTGATGAGATAAGGTCACGACATTCGCCATATTGGCTAGCGCGGCTGTGACGTCAAGTCGGACCATTTTCTGCCATGTTTGATTTTAGGCAGATCAGTGGCGTAGAATTAAGAAAAAAAGAACTGTATGTTGTAAACCAAATTTATTGGATTATTTTAATAGGCATAACTTAAAACAAAACCATAAATGTGGTTTAAATATTGAAAATTAAAAATTATCAAAGCGACGACAGGACAATGAGGTACCTGGCAGAGCAAAACATTTTCCATGGTTCCGTAAGTCAAAAACCATTTTAAAAACTTTGTATACAGGGTGTACGTTAATGAATGGTACACAGAAAAACCACAGATTCCTTATGCCAAAATATTAAGATTTAACCAAACATACCTAATATCCAAAAGTTTATAATAAGGAAGATACGGATACTACTCTGTATGTATGAAAACTAGTAAGCTTCTCTATGCTTTCTGCACAAAAAAGGTATACTTAGTAAGAATCGGTCTTGACAACCGTTTTTAAGGTATTCACGTTTTATTGTTCAGTGCACCCGAAAGTATGTATGTACCTTCAATAACATCGTATTAGGTATAATTATAACTGCGCAGATATAAATAGCTGATATTTAAAAACTCCTGGATACCGAGTTTTATTAAAATGTTTAAAACATATCAAAAATTATCGAAATGCATGAATAAAAATTATTTATATCTCTTTAACACCCCATATCTTCCTTATCATTAACTTTTGAATATAGGTATGTTTGTTTAAATCCTAAATGGGTATTTTCGCATAAGAAATCTATGGTTTTTCTGTGTACCATTAATTAGCGGACACTCATCTGTATCATATGTATATAAAAACACTAATGACTGAAAACTATTCGACTAAACACAATCAAAATCTCTAAAATAAAACGAGTCCGAACCAATAATATGTGAAGTCTCTAAACTAACCAAAAACATTAACAACGGAAATCCTTGCAAAATATACAACCAAAATGAAAATGGTAAATTTCCCAAGTTTTTACCAAACAATTGAACAGAATTGCCAACCGAAATCGTAATTCTCACACCCTTACGTCCCTGACAAAAGCTATTACCGGTCTTGCTTATGTCTAAACCCCTTCTCATAAAGAAACTCTGATCTTACCCTTAATAACGATTTAAACGTAAATTCCCTTTAAAAATATCCGAGGTTCAGTAACCCCTGTTGACTGATTTAAAATTATCTGTAAATGCACTACTAATAACTACTCAGTTTAACTATAAACAGTAAAAACTAAACATTTATAGAAGTCCAATGAATAAAAAGCAAATAATTAATAGTTTAAAAAAACTAAAAAACACGCTTTTATATGCAACCGAACTAAAAATTAAAAAATAATTTTTTATTAAAAAAAAATATTTTCACTTCATAGTAAAAAGCGTCGGGTGCTTAATATATTAAATGTTATAATTATTATATTTGCCAATATCTATGATGGAAAAGTTATGAAAAAATAGTAAAATGCACCCCACGTTTCTTACTATAAAGTGAAAATATTTTTTTAATAAAAAATTATTTTTTAATTTTTAGTTCGGTTGCATATAAAAGCGTGTTTTTTAGTTTTTTTAAACTATTAATTATTTTTCATTTTTTAGTTCGTTATATCAATTAATTTTTTAAAAATAAATACTCCATTTTATTCACTAAAAAATTTTTTCGCCATTTTATCAAGAATGGGCTAGAATAGGAATGTCTCACTATATTCCCCCGTCTTTTTGCACAAAATTCTTAATATAACAGTAAATTAGAACATACTATTTAATTAAGCAGCAAAAAGAAAATAACCAGCCCCTTTTTTATTAGTTCTGTGCCCCTGTATATCAAATTTGGTCAAAATGGGGGTTGCTCCAACTTTCGAAACAATAACCCAATTTGCATAAATAAGACAAATATTTTTTAAAATATTACCTTTTAAACTAAAAAGAAATTTACCATAAATGTTTTTTCTAAATATGAGTTTACTTTAGTTTACTTACCTTAAGTGATATTTTAATGTAGTTTGCTAATCTCCATTTCCAGTCTTTGTCCTAATCTAAGATTCGGTACAAGTACCTAACACTCAATAAAGGCCTTCTTTTAGAAAGTATAAATTGAAGATGGTATAAAAGTTATATGCAATAACTTGTTAGTTACTTTTCCAAAGCAATAAGTAATTTTTCATATTTTTTCATGGTTATAGGTTATGTGATTTAGGAACTATTTTGCTTACGAATGATTATTCTGGCTGCGGAGGACCATGTTAATTATTTATTTGCTTCTTGTATTTCAATTAAAGTGTATACTTTGTTTTTAATAGCTTGGTTAACTGATTTTTTCAACTTTCATTTCACATTAAAGGAATTTTAGGTTATGTTATGACTGTTAATTTTTTCAGATGTCAGTTTGTAATACAGATTTCTGTTTTATGACCGCCTGTTTTAAAAAACAAGTGAAGGTTATTCGTTCGTTAAAAAAGCGTTTTAAAAAAAAACAGATGATTGTTATACGCTCCCGGAACGAATACTTTCAGCGAACGAATGAGTTCAATTTAGCAGAATTGAGCCCCTGGTCCCCAACCCGTCGGCAAATGTTGTCTAGTTCGATTATTCAATTGTCTAATCTGGCGCATCCGCCAGAACGTACGATTTTTAAAATTAGCAAAGTTTGAAATGTTGCCAACAGATGGCGACCCAGGTGTTGTTTTTATAATATAATGGAATTTCTTTTTCCTGGCGATCCAAAGCAGGATAACGGGATACTGTTTGCAGATTATTGCATTGTCATGGGTCCTTAATACGTGTGCAAAGTTTCAAAGAAATCGAATAGCTGGAAGTTGGTTAAAATTAGGCTCAAAGATTCCGTTACATAGATAGCCAGATTGATAGATACATACAACCCAAGTTAATAAAAGCGTGTTAAAAATAACACGAAAACCGCGAAAAAAAGCTTCCAGTACGATTGTAAACAAAGAAGGAGGGAAAAGATTAATTCACAAAATTAAGTAAACAAAGGCTTAAATAATGGGATCGAGCGCTCCTTATTAAAAAGTTTCTTTCCTTGGGTAATCTATGGGTAATGCTGGTATGCCTCGTCCGTTTACGCCGCTAAAATAAATCCTTTAGGTCTGCAGCGGGGACGAGATACAAAGGATAGTCGTTGTCGGATATCCTCGGGCGAGTTCGCATTGAAAGCGAAGTCATTTTACTATGAGTTATTTGTACGGTGGTTAAACTACTTAGCAGAAAGCGTTAAATATGCAAAAAAGCCGTTGATGCGAATGTCCAATATAAAAGGTATTTTTCTAATATTTTGCATGTCGTTTGGTAAGAGTTATAGATACATGTTATTATCTGATGTTTAAACGTTATCATTGTGGTCTATTTTTTTACATCACAAGTATATGTATTTAATGCGCAAATAAAGATAGAAAAGTTTAATTTGTAAACATAACAAACCTATTTGTAAACGAATCAAATTTAAATAAACAAATTTTACAACCAATCGAATGCAGTAATTACCTTTTTGTTTACAATTGTGTTAGATAACATAGCAAAAATGAGATCATATAAATGTGGTACTTGATTTTGATAAAGAATACACAGAAAATTATTTGCAACAAATGGTATTTACAGAATTTAAAAGAAGTAAAGTACATCTTTATATACGTTACTAAAACTTTAAGATGGATATACACATACATATAGGTTTGTTCTTTTTTCTTTTATAAGTTCCTTTGCTGATGTTCGTATTCGTAGAAGGTAATAAACGTAACATGAATATCAAAGCTCTATAGCTCCATTAAAATGGAATTTGTCTGGACACCTACGAATCCTCGCAAAAAACTAAGCAAACAAAGTGTCAGGTGAAAAAGGCAAATGTACAATTTTTGCCGCATTATTAGGGGGGACTAGGAAGGGTTAATACACAAGGAGGCTTAATACGGTTTTGTGTTTCACGCCTAGTAACCAGCAAATCGGCAAATTATGGGAGGGTCGATACACAACATTCGGGGAGGCGTGATATATGTAATAGAATTTAGAAGTAGAAAAAATGTCAACTCTACAGGTAAGAAATTGATATGGCACTGAAGGGGAGACAAAAGGCGACTAGAAAGACGTAGCCTGCATTTATTGTAATTGATTATATTCGAATTCAAAACCTCATGAGTATTGGATCAGATGTCAGGTCTATTCCAAATGATGTCATACAGAATGTGCTTGTTTTAGCAGTCAATTAAAATGTTTTTGAGTGAAACTTGCAAGAAATAAATATTTTATTATTATTATGATCTTATAAAATGTATTTCCCAATCCTCCTAATAGCAAGTATTAAACCTCCCATATATGGGGCGGCTTAACACATTTTGACATTTAAAAAATATATATACATACCTAATCTCTCTATTTGCTATAATTATAAGAATGTGTGTTGTGTTTTCGTTTGCTAGTTAGATGCTAATATATTTTTAAAAATTGTTACATTATTATCGCCAACAATAAAAATACCATTTAGCGTGACATTACGTTGTCATTTTGAAATTTAGTGCTTTATTATTATCATTACTATTTAGTTTAACTTAATTTAATTCGTTTGTATAAATACAACTTTAATCTTTTCACTGTACGATTTTTTGATAATAATAAAGCACTAAATTTCAAACTGACAACGTTATGTCACGCTAACTGGTATTTTTATTGTTGTTCATAAATATGAGGCGATAATAATGTAACAATTTTAAAAATATATTAGCATCTAACTAGCAAACGGGCTAACCGAAAAATCTAAAGTTTTTACCATGTACGTAGATTTGCATGTTTTTCAATAAACTTCAATAAAATTTTTCTCTAAAATAATTAGGGGAGCCAATAATTTTCTCTTTAAAATTTAAATGGGATGTCCCGCCCGGCGATGCATCACCCGGTACACTACCCAAATAACTTAGAATGCACAATAAAACTAGTAATGTCACGCTAACTGGTATTTTTATTGTTGTCTATAAATATGAGGCGATAATAATGTAACAATTTTTAAAAATGTATTAGCATCTAACTAGCAAACGGGTTAACCGAAAAATCCAAAGTTTTTACCATGAACGTAGATTTGCATGCTCTTCACTAAACTTTAATAGAATTTTTCTCTAAAATAATTAGGGGAGCCAATAATTGACCCCATTAAAAATTACATGATGTATAAGTATTACACAATATATTTTTTTAAAACTTACCAATAATATTTATTCTCTGCAAACTCCTTCAAACTTTTATAAGTAGTACGCACGACACTATGTTTTCCGCGATAACCGGTCGTCTAGTTAGGAAAACGCGTCGCGTAGTGTCAGAATTTTCCGGCTATACTGAGATTTTCTCAATACCGACCCACGCGAACCGTAAGCTTTTGAGGTAGGGATGGAAATACTAACTATCCCCATACGAGGACAGCTTAATTTGGGAATAATTCGAGTGGAAATGGGACCTGTATTTAAATTTGAATGAGTGATTTTGATTGGGTCATATTTATGTAAACGGGTGAAGATTACATAAATACAGAGTGTTTCAAAAACAAATAGAAAAAACTTACGAATTAACTTATTTCAAATCAAGGGTAGGTATTTTGTAATACAGTGTGTCCACGGATTGACTTAAATGTGCCTGTAAATATTTTAGATTTAAAATTGCTTAGTTTTTGGTTACCTAGTTCTGGTTAGTCGTCTAGTTAGGAAAACGCATCGCGTAGTGTCAGAATTTTCCGGCCATACTGAGATTTTCTCAATACCGACCCACGCGAACCGTAAGCTTTTGAGGTAGGGATGGAAATACTGACTATCCCCATACGAGAACAGCTTAATTTGGGGATAATTCGAGTGGAAATGGGACCTGTATTTAAATTTGAATGAGTGATTTTGATTGGGTTAAATTTATGTAAACGGGTGAAGTTTACGTAAATACAGAGTGTTTCAAAAACAAATAGAAAAAAATTCGAATGTACTTATTTTAAATCAAGGGTAGATATGTTGTAACACAGTGTGTCCACGGATGGACTTAACTGTGCCTGTAAATATTTTAGATTTAAAATTTAAAAAGTATATTCTTTAAATGCTAATAGCAATTATAAAAATTACCATATAATATCAATGGGTTTTTAACAAAACATCGTAGGCGACTTTGCGTTATTTTTAAAGTAAAAGCTGAGAACTGAATTAAAGCCTTGCACCTATGTGTTTACAAAACACCAACATTGTTAAAAAAACAATGAGAAGAAAAATCGCTTTCTGTAAAATTTGCCAAAAGTCGCTTACGATGTTTTGTCTAAAACCCATCAATATAATATAATGTAATTAATTTAAAATAGCAAAAAATGGTACTTTAAAAAAATTAAAAAAAAATGTTTTTGAAAAACTTACTTAATACCATAAAAAGTAATTGAAAGAGAAATATATGTTTTTTTGTTATGATTTTTAAAGGAAATTGAGATTAAAGTTTAAAAAAACACTTAATAATTAAAATATTTGGATGCAGGTAAAACAAGTTTTTCCTTACAATAAAAGCGTTAAAAGCAAAAAACTGTTATTTTTGTACCAAGGGCGTAAAATAGCACTTTTACGCCCGCGGTTAAAGTTGTTGCTCGAGTTCCGCGAGGGCAACAATTAGCTGTGGGCGTAAAAGTGCTTTACGCCAGAGGTGCAAACAATATTTTTGTACAACTGAAATTAATATACAAGCATTCTCTGTAGTTATGTTTTCTTTAATTTTGATGTATATCGGATAATTTTGCCGCTGTTAATATCAGGCTAGTTTAAGTCAAATTAATTAATAGTATATTAAACAACAAGGTTTGAAAACGACTCTTTGCACACGGGCGAGACAAATTGATGGACCGAGACGAAGTCGAGGTCCACAAGTCTCGCGAGTGTGCAAAGAGGTTTTCTAACGAGTTTTTACGATACTTTTTATACGACTGCAAATAAAAAAAAACATTTTTTGTGTAAATTTTTATTTTAAAAACAAACGCAAAACAAAAGTAATGAAAACAAGAAACTACAGACTATAATTTAGCAAACAGGAAACTTCATAACTATTTTAAAATATTAATTGTAATGTTTACTTCTGCAGGAATCGTCGCATTGTTGATCGACTTTTTAACGATGGAGACAACATTTTCTGGCACCTTGCTTATACAGTTCTCTGTCGTCGGCATATTGCAGTTTTCTTGCGGCACTTCATTACTCAATTGCTGTTGTGGCTGTGCCGCAACAGACGACATAGAGGAAGAGATCCTCTCTGAAACATCCATTTTATTACTAAGCGAGTCATCTATATAACTTTCGGCGACTGAGCTGGATTTCCATCCACCATGGCGCTTCAGAGCCAGCAAATCTGATCCAGAATTCACCAATATTGTGGCTGACGACCGCCTAAAGCAATGCCCGGTATAGGCTTCTGGAGTTTCCAACATCAAAAATTTGGCGATGTCTTTTGCCATACCGCCAATTTTGTTAATTCCAATGTTTTGGCGAGTGCATTTTCCATTTTGATAATTAAGAAAAAAACGATCTGTTTGCAGGAGTGGAGGTCGAAGGGCAGAATACTTTTTTAAGATGGTGTAGAGACTTCCTGACACTGTAAATGATCTCGGCATCTTCGTTTTGGTATTCTCTAGTTTAATTAACATTGCGCTGCCAAAATCCGTCATATTTTCTTTTTTAAGGAAGCACAATTCTTCTCTTCGGCATGCCCCAGAAAGTCCGACTGCCACCACTGCCTGAAACAAGAAAAAATACCGATAAGTCTTTAGTTTTATTCATTTTAAGTAAGTACTTTATGAAACTAGCACTATTTAAAAACAGAATTGGGTAACCCCTGCCTACTAAACCTTCTCACTATAAAAATGACACCATAAAATAAATAAAATAACTGTGATGCCTACCTTGATTAGCAAATATTTCTCGTCTGAAGCGTTCTTTAGGAAGCGGCAAAAATCATTCTCGCTAAGAATTTTGGACTTCTTTGGCACATAGTTTTCTGATTTTCTTTTTATTAGGGCCTGCAACTTCTGGTATTTCCCAATATCCGTATTTTGGTTTGCCCTCAGGGTTGATTTTAGCATGGAAAAGGTGCTCCATAATGTTGAAGACTTGTATTTGTTCGACAGCTCTTCAAAGTACACCAACATAACATTTTCGGAAAACGTTTGTACGTTATTTGCTTGTCTCCACTTCATAAATCGATGTAACTCGGCTTCATATCGATCTCTTGACTTTGTTGGAAGTAGGTTTGACGAGATTAAACTCGCTTTTTTAGAATTTCTTCAGAATCGGACATTTTTTCGCGAAATCAAAATTTTTTTGTATCTAAATTGGTATCTAATCAACAAAACAAGAAAACTATGACGGTTGCTATGGAATAAAGCTTACTTTGAGTTTTCTATATTTTTGACATAACAATAAAAAACCATAATAAATCATATTGAAAGACAGAACCGTGTGCAAAAAAAAACATATTTTCCTTGCACACATTGTGCGCAAAATACAATTTTCAAAGCTTGTTTAGCGTGTGCAAAACCCCATTTTCTAAAGCAGTCGTATAAAATAGTATATTAAACAACAAGGTTTGAAAACGACTCTTTGCACACGGGCGAGACAAATTGATGGACCGAGACGAAGTCGAGGTCCACAAGTCTCGCGAGTGTGCAAAGAGGTTTTCTAACGAGTTTTTTACGATACTTTTTATACGACTGCAAATAAAAAAAAACATTTTTTGTGTAAATTTTTATTTTAAAAACAAACGCAAAACAAAAGTAATGAAAACAAGAAACTACAGACTATAATTTAGCAAACAGGAAACTTCATAACTATTTTAAAATATTAATTGTAATGTTTACTTCTGCAGGAATCGTCGCATTGTTGATCGACTTTTTAACGATGGAGACAACATTTTCTGGCACCTTGCTTATACAGTTCTCTGTCGTCGGCATATTGCAGTTTTCTTGCGGCACTTCATTACTCAATTGCTGTTGTGGCTGTGCCGCAACAGACGACATAGAGGAAGAGATCCTCTCTGAAACATCCATTTTATTACTAAGCGAGTCATCTATATAACTTTCGGCGACTGAGCTGGATTTCCATCCACCATGGCGCTTCAGAGCCAGCAAATCTGATCCAGAATTCACCAATATTGTGGCTGACGACCGCCTAAAGCAATGCCCGGTATAGGCTTCTGGAGTTTCCAACATCAAAAATTTGGCGATGTCTTTTGCCATACCGCCAATTTTGTTAATTCCAATGTTTTGGCGAGTGCATTTTCCATTTTGATAATTAAGAAAAAAACGATCTGTTTGCAGGAGTGGAGGTCGAAGGGCAGAATACTTTTTTAAGATGGTGTAGAGACTTCCTGACACTGTAAATGATCTCGGCATCTTCGTTTTGGTATTCTCTAGTTTAATTAACATTGCGCTGCCAAAATCCGTCATATTTTCTTTTTAAGGAAGCACAATTCTTCTCTTCGGCATGCCCCAGAAAGTCCGACTGCCACCACTGCCTGAAACAAGAAAAAATACCGATAAGTCTTTAGTTTTATTCATTTTAAGTAAGTACTTTATGAAACTAGCACTATTTAAAAACAGAATTGGGTAACCCCTGCCTACTAAACCTTCTCACTATAAAAAATGACACCATAAAATAAATAAAATAACTGTGATGCCTACCTTGATTAGCAAATATTTCTCGTCTGAAGCGTTCTTTAGGAAGCGGCAAAAATCATTCTCGCTAAGAATTTTGGACTTCTTTGGCACATAGTTTTCTGATTTTCTTTTTATTAGGGCCTGCAACTTCTGGTATTTCCCAATATCCGTATTTTGGTTTGCCCTCAGGGTTGATTTTAGCATGGAAAAGGTGCTCCATAATGTTGAAGACTTGTATTTGTTCGACAGCTCTTCAAAGTACACCAACATAACATTTTCGGAAAACGTTTGTACGTTATTTGCTTGTCTCCACTTCATAAATCGATGTAACTCGGCTTCATATCGATCTCTTGACTTTGTTGGAAGTAGGTTTGACGAGATTAAACTCGCTTTTTTAGAATTTCTTCAGAATCGGACATTTTTTCGCGAAATCAAAATTTTTTTGTATCTAAATTGGTATCTAATCAACAAAACAAGAAAACTATGACGGTTGCTATGGAATAAAGCTTACTTTGAGTTTTCTATATTTTTGACATAACAATAAAAAACCATAATAAATCATATTGAAAGACAGAACCGTGTGCAAAAAAACATATTTTCCTTGCACACATTGTGCGCAAAATACAATTTTCAAAGCTTGTTTAGCGTGTGCAAAACCCCATTTTCTAAAGCAGTCTAATTGAATAATTTAAGAGGCAATAATATCATTGTGTCATGTGAACCAGTCCTGCCTTGACTTGGTAAATATGCCATTAACTAGTAATTTTATACTACCTATCTACTATTTAATTAGACTCTCTCTAACAGAAGAAATAAGTCATCTTAATAAATTGTCATTATTATTAACATAAAATATTTATTATAAGAATTGTTTATTTATCTTTAAAAAAATCTTGACACTTACATACAATAAAAATGATAATTTTAAGTTGCAGACGCGATAAAATCTTATTTGGCAAGTTTGTAATTTTAGTCCTAATTAAAAAAATTAAATAATAAAAAATTGTTTTGTAAAATTACTTAAAAATAAAGATATGTAATAAATTTTAGTTTTAAACTGGACAGTTGAAAAAGACATTTTAATATTTATGTTACTTACTATCTCTCTAAACCAGGAATTCCCACCAAAGGAATAGAACTCCACGGGATGTCTAAAGGGATGTCAAAGGGGGCGAAATTTGTTTGCATTTTGAAGAGAAAAACATTATTTTACTTCTGTATTGTATTGTAATTAATGGGCTCGTTCAGCTTAAGTTACCCCTTCTCCCACTTCGTCCATCTTGCATTCGTATGTATACCACACCAACGAGTCGCTTTTTTCTTTTTTATTATAGATTAGCGGCTGTGTATTGCTACTTTAAAAGGGTATCGAATAATACGTACTAATAGACTTCATAATACCCTCTTTAAAACCTTTTTAGGAGGTATCCCTTTGACGAATCTACCACGAATATTCATACCGCCATAGAAGCGGCGCTTTATTCTAGCCAGTCAATTTTGACATGTTTCGGGGATCGGACTAGGCAAACGCGCCACTTTTATTGTGGCACAAGTTTACCATAATGTTTTAAATGCAATTTTTAAACATTGTACCAAAAATCATAAGAGTTACAGTCACAAAATCTCCGCCCAGCCCGACACCCGTAACATGTGTTTGATCCTTACGGTTTCTTGGCTGTATCACTTACCACTTTTGGCATAGTGTTTAAAAATTGCATGTAAATTATTAAGGTAAAATTGTCCGACAAAAAGTGACGCGTTCGCTCAGGCTGGGTCAAAGCGCTGCTTTCATATATGGCGGTACGAATATTTGTGGTAGATTTGGTCAGATTGGTCAAAAGAAACCCCTAAAAACGTTTTAGAAGGGTTCTTAGCACGAAGACCACTTCATAACTGGCACTATTTGCAAATGTTTAAAA
The DNA here is from genome assembly GCA_014170235.1 of Listronotus bonariensis. Taxonomy (NCBI): domain Eukaryota; kingdom Metazoa; phylum Arthropoda; class Insecta; order Coleoptera; family Curculionidae; genus Listronotus; species Listronotus bonariensis. The sequence continues at coordinate 7,103 of JACEGR010005037.1, read as the reverse complement.
ATGAACCATTTTAAATTAAATTGACCTATTTAACCGATATATTTAATGCTTTGAATAAGCTTAACCAGCTGAACTTAAAATTTAGGTCAGAAATTGCATTGAATTTAAAACGCAATTATGATCATATTTAGGAATTCCCATAAAATTATTAATGAAATTAAAACGTCACAAAAAGATTATTGCTTTTTCTCGGCTGTTCAAAGCAAATAAAAATATTATACTTGATAAAAATTTAAAGGCTGACAAAACTTATTTGCAAACGCTAAAATACATTTTGACGATACTATCAAAAGAATAATTTAAAATCACCAATATGACACTTGACAACAAATCCATTTGTTGTCGATGTAATGCAATTACCAAAAGAAGTTTAGAAATAATTCCATATCTAGTATTTTATTGAAGGCTGATTTAACTTTAAAAGATGACTTTTATCAAGATTGTTAATTCAAAACTTGTCTTTCTGTCTTTTTTATTTTTTTTTTTTTTTAACTTCTGACAGTTTATATGTAGGTTTTCTAATATGAACTAGTTACCATAACATACATACTAGTCACTCCCTAATTTCACCAAACAAGATATGTTACATTTCTCTGCAAAAGTTATGCATTATCGGTTATAAATTCTATTTGTCTAATTAAATGCATAACTAATACATGATTAATTAGATTAAGTAACCAATTCTTAGGAAGTAGATGGTCATTTTATTACGGTTATCACAAATTTTCACCAAACAATATCCTTTTTTATAGTAGTAAAGGTTTTTTTTTTAAATCTAAAAGTCTATTTTACTTTAAACCTTTTAAGTTTTTGGTATTTACAATAAGTAGCTTCTGAAAAAACATCCATTAGATAAACCCTTCTATCGTAAGAGCCAAGTGTTTCAGTTAGGTTCTGATAAATCGATATAAAAATTATAAGATATAAAAATTATAATAAATAAGAAAAAAATTAGCAAGTGGACACTTTTTCTTTTAATATAAACTAGTATTTTATAAACCATAAAAACTATCATTGGGCTTTTCTAATTTTAATCAATACAGAAGTGTTTTATGCACTGTATGGACATGCTTTGATATTTGACTTGAGCATGATTTAATGGAGTTTTGCACTTTTATTTTAGGTTTTTGCAACGATCTTTATCATTTTAACGACTTAAAAATGTAAATAGATAAAAATTATAAAAGATATTTTTAAAATTGTCATGAAACGATTTTTAGTAAAATTTGTACATGTTTCTTTTTGACTACACTCCTCAAATAATATTTTTAAAAAAACATTTTCACCTTAATTATTTTTGTTCAGAAAAAATTTGGAGAAATTTTAGAGCTTCTTAGTTCTGGTTAGTGATAAATAGTTTTAAAATTTGTAAAGAATGTAGTCTTTCAATAAGAGTGATGGTATTTCAAATTTATCGGTTTCTAATTCATATACTTTTAGGTATATTTGTTACTATATTTAGTATAGTGTACAGTTTTATGATGCGGCGTCTGACTCCTTTTGATCGGTTGGAAGTAATAAAAATATTACCAAAGTGATAGCTCAGTTGTGGCCACTCAAGGTTAATTCACTTGAAAATTGGGTCACCATCATAGGTACTCTGCGCAGGTTATACGCCGCACTGTGTAAAAGGTTGAATGTGAGTTAACTTTACGCCAAAACTCATCCACAAACTTTTCCACAGTGCGGTGGATAATCTGCGCAGAGTACCGATGATGGCTACCCAATTTTCGAGTTGCCACAATTGAGCTACCACTTAGGTAATATTTTTTATTACTTCCAACCGATTGAGAGAAGTCAGACGATGTATTATAAAACTACATACTACACTAAATAGAGTAACACCAAAGACAATTGTAGTTTCACTATAGACTCCCAGAACAATGCTAAATTTTTTGGTCATCAATTTGGATGCTGGCTTGGCTGAATTTATGAAGCGGCAAACTATATGTACTGTTTACGTGTGTGGATACCCGCTTCATAAATTCCACGAAGAGAGCGTCCAAGCTGATGACCAAAATATTAGCATTATTTTGGGTGTCTATAGTCTACAATTGTCTTTGGTAACACCTAGAAATTTATAATAATTATATAGTTTAAAAAACTAAAAACACGCTTTTATATGCAACCGAACTAAAAATTAGAAAATAATTTTTCATTAAAAAAATATTGTCATTTCATAGTAAAAAGCGTGGGGTGCATTTTACTATTTTTCATAACTTTTCCATCATAGATATTGGCAAATATAATAATTATAACATTTAATATATTAAGCACCCCACGCTTTTTACTATGAAATGACAATATTTTTTTTAATGAAAAATTATTTTCTAATTTTTAGTTCGGTTGCATATAAAAGCGTGTTTTTTTAGTTTTTTAAACTATTAATTATTTTTCATTTTTTAGTTCGTTATATCAATTAACTTTGCTACTCTTGACAAAATGGCGAAAAAATTTTTTTAGTGAACAAGAGTAGCAAAGTTTGGAATGTTGCCAACAGATGGCAACCCACTAAAAAATTTTTTCGCCATTGAGTAGCAAAGTTTGAAATTTTGCCAACAGATGGCAACCCATGTTTGTTTTTATAATATAATGGAATTTCTTTTTCCTGGCGATCCAAAGCAGGATAACGGGATACTGTTTGCAGATTATTGCATTGTCATGGGTCCTTAATACGTGTGCAAAGTTTCAAAGAAATCGAATAGCTGGAAGTTGGTTAAAATTAGGCTCAAAGATTCCGTTACATAGATAGCCGAGATAGTTACAACCCAGAGTTAATAAAAGCTGGCAACATTACCTACATAACCGTAATATTAAAATTTTGTTTATTTTTTATGGGTTATTTATTGGTGAAATTATTGGGCGCAAAATTGATTGACAGATCACTTTTATAACCAGATGACGACAACACCGTACAAACTAGTCGGATAACAGTATATGTTAAAACATGATTTATTAATTACTTAATTGATGGCAACTTTCTTTATATTTAAATTGTGTGTCTTATCTTTTTTAAAACCGGATTTGCCTTTTTTTAAGAGCATGATATATTTTTATATTATCTTATGTGACAAGCTCTAAGAAGTAAATATCAGCATGTGCACTGTGCAGAGTGTGTATTTGCAAAGCACTTTTTTATTATCGAGGCTGTAATATCGCTTTAATATTTATAGCAGATGCACATCATTATCTTACATTTATTTTAAAATAGGACTTATACACTCATCAAAAACATAGTTAATTGCCTAGTATATAATAGTATCTATCGTCTTTATGTTTTTAATTAAATTGAAAAAAAAATTAAAAGGTGTTTTAGAATTCTGTCTGTTTTCATTAAGATTTCAGTCAAAATTGACTGAAAACATAAGGTTTTAAATAAAATAGTTTCTTTCAATTTTACAATGAAAACGTAAAATGTTTAAACACAAAAATTAGCAAAATAAATTAAACTAAATTATTTTATTTTTTAATGAAATGACAATATCTCGTTGAACTAAAGTAATATAAAAATATTAAAAATCTTGCATATTACATTAACAACAAATATTTTTTGAGTGGTTTACAAAAATTCCTTAAGCAGATTGTTTAACCAGCTTTGCAGCTTTTAGAGAAACAGTATAAATAGAGTCCCTTTATTTTTTTATCTTTGCGACATCTCACGAAGGCTTATGCCTAAACACTAGAAGTACCGTGGGTGCCGGGTTATTGAATATTTAACCCATCTTTTACCATGTTCCGTCAACGTTTTCCAAGCACTGAAACATGTAGTATTGGCATTTTACAGCACCTTTTGGATAACGGGGAAGTGCCACCACGGATGCTATCTTTAAAAAAACACTATATCTGATTGGCAGAATCGTACACAGTTGTTTGTCATTTGCCAACTGTGAGGTGACGAGCGATTAAACATGCCGATGTTTGATTCCGAGATTTGAACCCGGGTCTCTTCCGGTGAGACGCTGGTACATACGTTAGCCCCTACACCACGCTTGCCATCCATAAATTTTTCCATTCAATGTTACATTGACATGTTAAGCATTCATTATTATCGTCCTAATTCTAATTTTTTTTAGATAATGAAAAAGTTGTGAGGTTACGCCAAATTATTAAGTCGGGAACTTTAATCAGCTTATAATTATATGGAATAAACAGGCTTTTAAACAAACGGCATGCACATTTTTAAAAACTATTGTTTAAAAAATATATGTTTACTGGGCTATTGTCTATATTAAGTTGAGGTAAATGTAAAGTATGTATAGAAGCATTTTTTTTTGCTCTTTGGACAAACCACGAGGCTAAGAGCCTAAATACTAACGTTGCCGTGCAGGTGTCTTAAAGTGAGGTAAGAGGGAGTTTGTTGACACTGGGACTTAGCATGTCGTCTTTTGTTATTATTTTTAAATCTTTGCTAAATCTGGAAAGTCGAGGAACAGATAATGATCAAAACGTTATGAAATACAGATGTGGAGCGCAGGAACTGGTTTCAATTTCACCGTTGGACCTTTATCGAGAGTGTGTTTAAAGAATTTATTAGACAAGCACATAACTACTATTTTAATAAAATTTGGGTGTATTTTTTGACATTAAAAGTTATTCTAGCACTAAATTAATTTTAATTAGTGTGAACAGTGGCGCCGTGGGAAGCATTTCCGCTAATATTATTGACAAAATAATGTACGCCACTTTTATATTTTTTTAGGATGAAACACCTAACAATACAACTTTTTTGTTTTTAATATTTTTACGTAGCTTGCTTAGTTTTCCTAAAAAATAAAATCCGCTAATCTGCATATTCTGGACAATCAAACAAACATTGTGGTTTTTTGTTTTTTTAATTAGGTGTTATAACTCTCTAATAGCAATTATGTAACGGCAACAACAAATATTTAAATAAATGACGTTTATATCTGGTCTAACAAATTTTTCTAAAAAGATGTTTTAGCATTTAACACCCTGTATCTTGAGACCGAAAATTTAGAGCACTTATGTTTATAAAAACTTGTTTTTTTATAAAAATGGCTCAGGACTACGCCCACAAATTTTCTTACTGCAATTAGAAAACGCCCTGTATACAGTGCATTCTAATAAAAACGAGCCACATCCTGTAATTCCGTTATTTGTACACTAATAAAAAGTCTTGTCCCCCTAAAAATAAAAACACGTCACTTTTTATTATTAGGGGGACACATTTTGTGTCCAATTTTACTTGTTCAGGGTTATTACCTCCCCACCAACAAAAACCTCAATAAGTTTAAATAGAATAGGGGTTTAAGTGATACCTTATCTTAAAGGGTTTTAAATTATCTCTTTAACAGAATTCAGTTCTTTAAGATCGGTGTAGTAGGTTCCGAGAAAATGTATCCTAAATTCTTGGTGCGTTTAGCCCCTTTAACTTTTTTATTTTTAAAATAAAAAAATTAGTTAATAAATATATTACCTAAATGTGCAATATTACATATATTTATTTGTTTTCTGTTACTTCTTGTTAAGCCGAAAACCACCTAGACTTGATTATTTAAAATAGTACACCTTGTATATTGTTACTTATTTGAGTAGAAAACAATATTCCGAAAACAATAACACTCCGTTTGCAACTTTTTGATACTTACCTTAAAATTTTCCGGGACTCCTGAAGCCTAAATTTACAATGTTTTTGCAATAATAAAACGCTAAATCATAAATTAAAAACAAATATAGGTAAGATGTCAAAAAGTAGCCAATAAAGTGTCATTGTACTCGAAATGGCATTGTCCATTTAAATAAATAAAAATATACCGGGTGTCCCATTTTAAATAAGAAAATTAGGGTCTTTTCCAGCAACCGGAAGTAACAGAAAACAACTGAATCCATGAAATATTGCTTACTTCGGTGATTTACTAACGTACCAAAATTTCATTTTAATATTTTAAAAATTACAAAAGTAACAGGGGCTAAGACACCAGATATTTGGGGTACATTTTCTCAGGAACTACTAAACCGACTTTAAAAATTTAAAGTTTGTTGAATATAGAATTTAAAACCCTTTAAAATAAGATACCACTAGACCCCTTTCTCATTTAAATTTTTTGACGTTTGTGTTGGTGGAGGGAGCAGCTAACTTTAAACATTTAAATTTTGACACCAAAAATGTCTTTCTAAAATAAAAATTGACATGTTTTAGGAATTTTCTATAAGTGTAAAAATAATCAAAATATACAGGGTGGCTCGTTTTATTTGAAATGCACTGTAAAAAATTTATGGTGCCATAATGTGTTTCCCCGACAAGTTATTTTACCTAATTAATCATTTAAAATTTATTTAATTTAATAGCTGAAAGCTTTGCTGCAAAAAGCAATTTCATCTTGTAATAATGTTTAAGTGACATGTAATTTTTACTAAAAATTTACATGCTTAATAAATATGAAGCTGCTAATTTTTGGTAATAAAATATAATGCAAATGAAATATGAATCATGCAAAACTAATCAAATTCGTCATAATTAGAAAGTGATGTTTTATTATTTTGTTTTGCTTATTGCTATCATGTGTCAGTACTTGCTTAATGCATTTATTATGGTAGGTTTACATCTGACATTTATTGCATGATAATTAATGGCAGACAGAAATTCTGGCTAATGTAAACGGTAAAAAATGTATTTTATTTTATTCTATTTTCCGTTTTTAGCTTTCACAGATAATGTATTCAGCCATCCTCAAATGGTTATGGTCAAAAATGTATGTCCGAAATAAATTTTTTATTGTTTACATTAGCCAGAATTTCTGTCTGACATAAATATCGTTCGAATTCTGTCCAGTTGGATCGTAAAGGGATGCATATATGCGGTACGATGAGTTTCTCTGTTGAAAACCGCGAGTGTAGAAACTATATTGGACAATTCCTCAGAGCAGAACTTATAAAAATACCAATAGAAAAGCGATAAATTCCCCATAGCCCGACGATAAGCGATAAGAGGAAGCCTCTGTGTAAGCGAAGGGTCATTAATGAGGCGAACAGACCTTCTTTGAATGGAAAATAGAATTAGGAATGCTAAGAGTTGTGGGGGACGCCATACCCCAGATATGAGAACAATATTCCAAAGGGTGTTGGATTTTAGACACATAAAA